>CAODLS012454109.1:0-11960 GCA_948243855.1 Flueggea neowawraea | reverse complement strand
TTATTGTTGAGCTCCAAACTGTCATGGTATTCTGGGGATCAAGAAAAAGATTGGAAAACTGGACATTTGCTGGGGTGCGAAGAAACCTAGATCGCCACATGCTCGCCTGACTCTGGTACGCGTATCACTTGTGTCAGTAATTGGTGAATGGGTCGTGTACACTTTGCCTACAATTGGAAAACATAGTTGAAAATAAAGGAGAAACTACATTGATCTGCTTTTGTTGAAAAATCCAGGCTCCCACATTCTTTAAGGATGTAATAGACACTTGATATTGTTGTTGTTTTCTCGTATCTTGTATTGCCTGTTTTCATTTGTATAATTGATTGCCCCATAAAATTCCACAAAATTCGTATTCTATTTCATTTTTATTCCGGGAATTAAACGTCCCTTGGTGTAAAAGAATTAGGATGGCCCTTTATTTATATCTAATTTTATTCTAGTGGAATATTAGGTATGAAAAGGATTTCGTTACTTGTCTATATATTGCAATAGATTCGATTTAGCTTCATCCTATTTGGATCTAATTTTGCAGCATCATATCTGAATGGCATATTTACTAGTATAGCCAAGGACAATATTCATTAGAAGGACCTATATATGCCAATATACTCCATACTAAGGTTCCTGAAATTGGCCCTTGTTGGGAAAAAAAAAAGTGGAAATGTATCGTTCTTTGGTCATGCTTTACAGAATAATGCAAACCAATTTATTTTGATACACGCATTATTGAAAGTACTATTAGACCAAAATAGAATAACATCCTTCTTCCTAGAAAATTTTGATGTACGCATTTAATTGATTTGACTTTGTTTGTTACGTGTTTATTGCCGCTTATCCACTATGCATTGATCCACGTACGACATTTAAAATGTAAATAAGTTGAGCATTCCAGTCCAAAATAAGACTGTTTGGCTCGCGAGACAAACACATAAATTCATTCCTGTCCTGACTAATTATTTCCGTTACGTATCAAAATTAATAATTTGAATCATTATTTATATTGTTTAATGGTTAGACCAATATAAGCACCTTCAAATCCATTATTCATAAAAATGATAACAAGTTTTATATTTTTTTATTATAAAAAAATTGAATTTGAGAACTCAAATTAATATGTAACTATCTCTTCAATTGTTGCTTGTCATCAAAACTTAAGATTTCTTTTCTAGTAGTCACTTAAAAAGTTAATCTAACAGAGAAGGTCATTTAGGCAACTTGACCATGAGTTACTTTTACAATATATATATATATTGAAGAGACTTTTACATTATATTATAATACTAATTTACCTAAACATTTAAATTGAGAAGTGAAATTTAAAATCTGATTATAACTATCTTTTGTTTATTGTTATTTTTCCAAGTTTGAGCAATTATTTAATATTAAAACAACGATATTTTTTCTTAACAAATATTTTCTTTGAGATTAGATTTTTTATTGGCGAGAAAAATATTGTGAGTTTTTTTTAATAAAAAATATTGTGAGGTATTACAGTACATGTAATGCATAACTTATGTCCTCCATCACAAACAAATCTATTTAAAAGTTTAATTAATAGATGAGGCCTAAATCTAACTTTTATCTATATTTTCTAACATGTCCTCTTAAGTGAAAGCCTATTAGGCTTGAAATTTGTATAAATTAACCTTCTCTTTTTCTTATGCTTAATGAATTTAACTTTTTAATTAATTAATACTAAAGCGGTGAAATTCAAATTCAGATCGTTTGACCATAAACTACTTTGATATTATATTATGAATTAATTTATCTAAAATATTAAACTGATAGGTGAATCTCCTCATCTGTTTTTTTTTTAATCTATATTCCCCGTTAGAAAAGAAAAGAAATGGCTACTTAATGAGTTGCATGGCATGGAACTTGTACCTATCCATATTTTGGGCAAGATACATAGTTCATCTCATCTTGTATTAAATTCTTGAATCATCTTTGACATTCATGCTAAACTGTAATAAAGACAAGTTGACCGTTTCTAGCATCGGTCTCCAACATTTATTTCCTCGTTATTACAAATATGAAAGAAAGGTGTAACACATATGCTGTATTTGACAATTTGACACGTTAATGAACCAATCATGTTTGGTCGGACAAAAGAAAAAAAAAAGTGAACCAATCCGAGGTTGCGAAGGATGTCTTTGGTGTACTCAGGATGGCCTTGAATACCCAGAATGTGGTGCCCAATTGTGAATATTTCAACACCAGTTTTGTCAGAGAATGCAATTACTTCAGCTTCTAATGGGTCCTCCCATACCTCATCTTGGTGGCATTCAATTATTGACAATGAAGGTGGGAATTCACTTATCTCACTCAGGAAGCTACTTCGTTTATTCAAGTCCTTCACTATCCTCACTTTTCGTAGCCCAATATCCCATCGTGTAAATGCTTTCCCAACTTTCCCTCCCAAAGCTCTGCATAAAACCTGTTGAATGACACAGATTTAATTAGTTAATCGGATGTTTGTTTTGAGTATAATTTTTTTGATTATATTACAATCTATTTTTTTTTTCGTTTTATAAATCTGTTAAGTATCTACCTAAAATTACTCAAATTATCTAAAACAAATACCTCCAAATATGGTATGACTATTTGATTTATTAGAAAAGTCAAATATTCTTTTAGGTTGACTAAACCAAAACTACTTGGACTAGCTCGACACCTTAGTCTTAACCACGATGTGTTCAAACTTTGTTCACTCGAAGAGACTTGAAAGTTAACTAAAGAAAATTCTGCAGTTTGTTACATAAATTTATAATTTTGTTTAGTTGCTCAACCCAATGTGATGCTATTTGAATTAGCCATTGAGTCAACTAGACACCAATAAGTAGTTAAAATATAGTCATTTTTTTTGAAAGGGTCACACATTTGCTCGACAACCTAATTAGACTAGCAATCTGAACAAATGACACCTCTTATTCTCGATCCTGTTAGGCATACCCCAAAATAAGAAGTGGCGAAACACTTTTATTAATAACTAAATAAAGAGTTACATTTGAGGAATCTTACAATATCTTTTATAGGCTAATCCTACAATATCGTTATGAATTAAATCTCTAATCTCACTAGGCTGATTTTCCAGAACATGAAGACCTACTCAACAATGTTTCTCCATCTTAGAAAGCTTACCAGCTACCTGGTTGCCTTCACGATAGGTGTGGACAACACTAATTTGCCAATCTCTACGGGTTATGTCCTTGATAGCTTCAATCATAGACTAATTTTTAATGGCCAAATTAGAAGTGGCCACTATTCTGGAACCGTTGATCTGGTTCATGAATCGATGGTTCTGGTTCTGTGAAGGGGTGAACCGAAACCAAACCGCTAAGGGGCAGTTCTGGTTCCGGTATGGTTCTGATTTATGTGGTTCGGTCAAATGTTTGGATAGGTTCGATTGGTGGTTCTAGTTCCGGTTTTTTCCTGTTCAAACAGTATTTTTTTGTATTTTTTTAAATGTTGTTAAAACTCTGGTTTAGGAAGGTTGAAGATTTGCTTTTTGGTTAAAATTGTTGGTTTAAGAGGTTAAAACGACTGGTTTAAGAGGTTAACAGATGGTTTAGAAAGATTGAACCGCCGGTTAACCGACTGTTTGAATCGACTATTCAACTGGACAGTTCAAACTTCTGGTTAACCAGTGGTTCAATGGGTTTTGGAACCCCTGAACCAAAACAAGCCCGTGATATAATATCTCGCCATTTTTTTATCGGTGTTCGAGCTTGATCAAGTTTGTTTTTGATTTTGATTCGTTGATTGGACCATCGATTTGGTGTTTTGGGTGATGAATGTTGATGGATTTAGGTTGATTATTGACCATTTTATCTTGTTGGACGTTTGTTCGAGTGAGCGAGGTGTGTTTGGGCGAGAAAAAGTTGAGTTTTTAGCTTACACGAATAAGGACACAAAAGGACTTTTTGACCATGTCTTGCAGTCCTTTGACCGTGTATTATTTGGCTCGACACGACCATGGTTTTGTGTCCGTGTCTTATGAAGCTTGCTAGTGTCTTTCCATGGTTGCCCGTGTCTTGCACAAACGTTGTCGTTTCACTCAGGTTTGCTTATAAAACCCTAGTCTGACCCTCATTCGGCCTCCAACGCCTTTAAACACCTCAAACCAGTCGCCAACCTCTCAAATTCCATCTTCCTTGATTCTTTTTGGTGAATCTTGGATCTTTAAGGTAAGATTAACTTCTCTAGTTGATTTCTTTTCAATTTTGTTGTCATTTTTACTTGGGTTTTGTTGTGTTTAGAAGGAAGAACAAAATGGGTTTTGGTGGATGAATTTGGTCCAAATTTGTGAGGTTTTATGATGGATTTTAGTAATATATTGATAGAACTATGTTGGTAGGCCTTAGAAACACAAGAAATCAAGAGGAATATGAAGGAATTATGGTGTTTCATTTGGGGCTAGGGTTTGTGACGGATTTTTGGGAAAAAGTAAGGATTTTTGTGTTGTTTGATGCCTATGGTTTGTTGATTTGTATTCTAGAGGATGTCAGGAAGTGAATGGTATGGTCAGAAATGGTTGGAATTGAGTGGATCAAAAGTAGGGACCATCTATATAATTTGTCGTTTGGAGGACCATTTGTGTAATTTTGCTTTTAGGGACTAAAATACGATTTTACACATGTTTGAGGATTAATTTGGATTGGAGATTTAGAGCTCTTAATAATATTTTTAGAATTTTTGGATTAATTTATGAATTTGAGAATACTTTGGGGACTAATCCATAATTTGTCATGTCTCAGGGACTAAATGGTAATTTTAAAAAAGTTGAGGGATTCAAATGTATTTTTACATGGATTCCGATTTTTGAGGTTATAGTGTTCGATCTTTGTCTGAAATGAATTTTCGGATGACGTTTGAGGTTTGGTTTCTACATTTGCGTCTGCATTCATGCATATTTAGTAGTATCACAGTTACCACATCTGAGTCTGTTGAGATTTGTCTCTGCCTCAGCTCTGTTTGATTTTCGAAGTGATCAACCATTCACTGATGGTTCGAGGTTGGGATTATTTGGTTCGGCGACTAGGTGAGTGCGATGACAGCTTCAGACACATAAGTTGTCTTCTAAAATTATATGTTTTTGATGTGTCTGGTCCTTTGCATGTAATCCGAAATAATTGATGGATAGGAAATCCTAAAATCTAACTTACATGAAAAATCTCTGTTGTGGAAACTTAGTATTTCTTTGGAATTTTTGAAGGTTTCTGAAATAAATATTATGTTTGATATTTATTATAATTTCGGTAATAAACATTCTGTTTTGGATTTTAAAATATTCTCTATAGAAAATATTTTGTCTGAATTTAAGAATATTTTCTAAAACAAGTATCATGTCTCTGAAATTAAATGTATTTTGTAATAAACATTTCGTCTGCATTTGAGTATACTTTTTGGGATAAATACTTCATTCAGTACTTTGAAATAATTTCTGAAATAAATGTTTTGTCTAAACGTTTGATATAATTTCGGTGAATAATCTGTCTGCTCTGCATGCTGCCTGTTTAAATATTTTAAATATATATTTAAATATGTTTTCGGCAAAAAATTCTAATTTGGACAGCTACGGGGTAGTGTAGTATTTGGTATACCAATGCTTATTCAGTTGTCTAAGTGGCTATTACCAGCCTAGAGGGCTGTATTTTTTCTTAAGTGGCTATTATTGAGTCCGGATGACTCCACTTATTAGATTCTGATCCTGTTGAGTTTTTAATATTATTCTTTGAAAATATTTGTTTTGGAAAACAAATATTATTTTCAGTAAGAATTTTGGAAAAAAGTAAATGTTATGGCTATTTCATATTTTGAAAACTAAAAATTCTTATCCAAATTATCTGTTTATTTAATATGGGTGATTGGTTGTTGTTTGTCTTGTTTGTGAAGGATTCGAAATGAATTTCAAAACTACTATTCTGTATATAGTGTGTTTATGTATATGCACTTATATCTGTATGTTATATTTTTGAACTATTTTCAAAACGATTTTTGTGTGGTTTGGAGCTGCTCTAGAGTGTTATCCCTCACTAGGTTCTTACCCCTTTTCTTTTTCTTATTTTTTTATTTTATGTTTTAGGTGATTCCTTTTTGTCATCAGCAACTTTCTGGCATCCAAATACTCATTGAGATACCCTTGTCAGCAGTGAGTGCCCTATTGTTCTGGCCCGAGTTTTTGTTATGTTAATTGCTCTACACCGAGATACGTGTGGGTGTTTGGTTCTATATTATTATTTTTTGTTTAAATACGTTTTCTTATTTAGAAATAAAATTATTGTGAAACTCTTTGTTTTAAAGAAATTTGGATTTCTACTTAGTTATCTGTAATTAAATGATTTTATAATTTATTTGCGATAGATTTCGGGTATAATTTATCTTCTCCGAGACTTGTGCGAGATGGGTTGGGTTTCCTTAGACAATTTGCCTTGTACGACGGTCATTGTCTGAAAACTAGACGTGACACGTGAACCCCGGTTTTTACTGTGCAGTTCACAGTTCCGGGCAGATTCCAGTTTTGATCGATCCGGTTCTATGGTTTCAAATCGGTTTGGTCATGTCTAGGACAAATGGTTTGCTTTATGAATAGTCATTTTATTTTGATATACGCATTTAATCCATTTGATTTTGTTTGTTAAGCGTTTATTAATAATGTTTTATTTGTTACTAGTAAAGTCAATTTTAATACTAATTTTAATACTAAGAGGTGGAGAGGTCGATGTTTGGTGCAAAAAAAAAATATAGTGTTGTATTTGTAAAAGATTATAAAGATTAATATTTTTCCTAAAATTTGTAAATTATGATAAAAATACAGCACATTATTCATAAAAATGATAACATGTTTTATATTTTTTTATTATAAAGGATTGAATTTGAGAACTCAAATTAATATGTAACTATCTCTTCAATTGTTGCTTGTCGTCAAAACTTAAGATTTCTTTTTCTACGTAGCCACTTAAAAAGTTAATCTAAAAGAGGTCATTTAGGCAACTTGACCATGAGTTACTTGTACATTATATTAGAATACTAATTTACCTAAACATTTAAATTGAGAAGTGAAATTTAAAATCTGATTATAACTATCTTTTGTTTATTGTTATTTTTCCAAGTTTGAGCAATAATTTTAAGATTAAAGCAACGATATTTTTTCTTAATAAGTATTTTTTTATATTAGATTTTTTACTGGCGAGTAAAATATTGTGAGTTATTACAGTACATGTAATGCATAATTTATGTCCTCTTTCACAAACCAATCCACTTAAAAGTTTAATTTGATAAATGAGACCTAAATCTAACTTTTATCTATATTTCCTAACATGTCCTCTAAAGTGAAAGCCTACTAAGTTTGAAACTTGTATAAACTTTTTTTCTTCTTCTTATGCTTAATAAATTTAACTTTTTAATTAATTAATACTATTGACGGTGAGATTCAAACTCAGATCGTTCGACTATAAGCTACTTTGAAGTTATATCAAGAACCAATTTATCTAAAAGATTAAATTGATAGCTAAATCTTCTCATCTAGTTTTTTTTTTAATCTATATTCTCCGTTACAAACGAAAATAGAGGGCTACTGCGAATGAGTTGCATGGCATATGGGACTTGTTCCTATACATATCTGGTATTAGATTCTTTAATCATCTTTGACATTCATGCTAAACTGTAATAAAAACGAGCTGACCAATACTCATGATCTACACCAATCTTGACCGGAAAGTAAATATGACACCCATCGTTTTTAACATCGTGTCACCAACATTTATTTCCTCGTTATTACAAAAACGAAAAAAAAAAGGTGTTACACATATGTTGTATTTGACAATTTCACACGTTAATGAACCAACCATGTTCGGTCAGGTAAAAAAAAGAAAAAAAGTGAACCAATCCGAGGTCAATGCATCGAAGAAGGATAGTTCTTTATTAATTTTTGTTAACATCTACCCTTCAAAAAATTCCTGCAGATCTTTTCCCAGCACTTTCTGTCTGGTTCGGCTATTTCCAATCCGAGCTTTGCATTCTCAGCAAATCCAATCTGAAACCACAAAATTTGAACATAATTCAGCAAACTATATTTATTGTTTTTACTCGAGTCATCTCTGATGTTAAAGAGTCTGAGAATTCAGTTACATCGATGCACTTGTTATTGAGAAGGCGGTCAATGAGGTTGCAAAGGATGTCTTTGGTGTACTCAGGATGGCCTTGAATACCCAGAATGTGGTGGCCAATTCTGAACATTTCAACACCAGTTTTGTCAGAGAATGCAATTACTTCAGCTCCTAATGGGACCTCCCATACCTCATCTTGGTGGCATTCAATTATTGACAATGAACGTGGGAATTCACTTATCTCACTCAGGAAGCTACTTGGTTCAGTCAAGTCCTTCACTATCCTCACTTTTCTTAGCCCAATATCCCATCCTGTAAATGCTTTCCCAACTTTCCCTCCCAATGCTCTGCACAAAACCTGTTGAATAACACAGATTTAATTAGTTAATCGGATGTTTGTTTTGAGTGTAATTTTTGGTTATATTACAATCTATTTTTTTTTAAAAACGTATTATTCTATCTATTTTTTCACTTTGCAAATCTGTTAAGTATCTATCAAAAATTACTCTAATTATCTAAAACATGCACCTCCAAATATGGTAAGACTATTTGATTTATTAGAAAAGTCAAATATTCTTTTAGGTTGACTAAACCAAAACTACTTGGACTAACTCGACACCTGTCTTAATCATGAGGTGCTCCAGCTTTGTTCACTCGGAGAAATTTTGATAAGTTGCTTGACCCAATCTGTTGCTATTTGAATTAGCCATTGGGTCAACTACACACCAATAAGTAGTTAAAATATAGTCATTTTCCGCGAAAGTGTAGTAAAAGAACCAAGGAAAAATTAGAATACCTGATGGCCGAAGCAGATGCCCATGATTTTCTTCTCCATGGCATCAAGAGTCTGTAACAGAAAGCAGAGTTTGAGAATCCAGAAGTCATTGCCGTAGGCGTCATAAGGGCTTCCACTGATAACAAACCCATCATACTTATGAAGATCATTCATGTCAGGGAACTCTCCTTCAAAAACTCTAAACAAATCCCAACTCTCCCCTTCCTCACCAAAAGCCTCAACGAAAACGTTGAAGTACCCTCCGTACTCTTTCTTCACATACTCGGAGTCTCTTGCTGCGAGCAAAAGAGCATATCTCTTCTCTGCTTCAACCATGCTTATCTATCTATTCCGATGCTTAAGTCAGGAAGATTTTAGAGTGTTCAGGGTATAAACTTGAAACGATATATTTGATGGAGACAATTCTAGGTTGTGAGTAATAATGGAAACAGTGGATACACTTGTTCCTAGAAGCCTACTCCGATGATTAAATCAGTGAGATTTTAGAGATTCAAGTGCAAATAGTTGAAACATAGGAGGAAATATTTGATGGAGACAATTGAAGGTGGTGAGTAATGGTGGATAATGAGGAATGGATTTTTGGCGATGGAATGAGGGGAGAAATGGAGGGTATATATAGAGGAAGTGTATACTCGGTGGAATTAAATTATGAAGCTCCCAAGGTTGAAATAGTTGATCGTTCAACGTGTGAAAAGGATAATTTTGTATTCAAATGCATGCTATACAAATGTGGACTCTCAAGCCGCAAAAAATCTGTATGCGAATGATAATCTATCATTCTGGATCTAAAATCCAAATCTATATAAAATTACAGTTTGGTTCACGACCAGTGTAAAATTACATTATAGTTCCTGATACTTGACAAATTACAAAGTAATTCTCAAACTATTCTAGGATAGTTAATTAGCTTTTCCAAACAGTCGGAATTCCCAAAAGAATCCCCGAACTCTTAGAAATCGCCAGATAAGCAAATTACAACTTTTGTCCCTTAAATTCTTGGCTCACTCAAGTAACAGCCTTGCTCACTCGAGTAAATCATGGTCTTAATCGAGTGAAGCCTACCATGTCTTACTCGAGTAACAATAAGTCTTACTCGAGTAAGACACTGCCCATAATTCTCCAAATCGACAAACTGGTAATTCAACCGAGCAAAATCATTCCCAAACACCCACATTGTCTATAAACAACCTCTAGAGAATTAATCTATACTCCAATACAACAAAACAACTTGGAATCACCCAAAATCAATCCAACCCGAAGTGATTCAAACCCATTTATGAACCACTTCGATTCTAGTGATTTCAAGCTAAACCTAGATGTTTCTAGACTCCCAAAGTCCCGATTTTACAATCCCTAACACTCTTGCTACCAGAAACATCCCGAATCAACCCAAATTCGGAACCCTAGTTCATCTCATCACTCCCAAAAAAATGCCCAACAAATCCATTCATTCAATTATAAAATGAAAGCAAAAGAATGGAGAGAAGAATGTTCTTACCTTAGGGAGTCGAAATACTTAGAGCGCGATTTTAATTCTTATTTCGGTTTATAAATACCTTAATTCATTGGCACGTTCACAATTTCACAAACTCACCAAAAGAGTGGCGTTGCCTTCTTGAATTTCTAACAAAAGAAAAATGGGGAACATTAAATATAAACAATGAATTTATAATTTGAAATCCAGTTCAATAGAACCTGGACGGAATTAACGGCTAGGTTGTGGTACAATGACATTTTAAAGTCATTTGATTTGAAATCAAACATTTGCTTTTTTGTTTAATACTTTGAAGAGTAAGTTTGAATGCATGAAGCGTGCACGAAATAATTATAGTAAACACGAATTATAATACTGACTTTTTCTCCTTTGATTATTTTTAATCGAATTTTCTTTGATTACTAAAAAATATATAGCATAACTTAATTAATAAAACGAAATAGAAACTATAGTTATCAAAAAAACATTGAAACTACAATATATACAGCTCTCGTAATTAAAGCAGTTATTTTCATGAACTTTTTTACCAATGCAAAAGTTTCATTTTCGGTGAGACAAATAAAATGATATATCAATAAAAATGTTGACGAATTTTTTTTATTTTTATAATTATTTAATCTTTATATTTTGCATTTCACTCTTGAGTGGGAATATGAAATATGTTTTTCTTACGGTTTGCATTTAATCTTTAATGGGAAGCAACCGAGTAATCTCCGATGAACCTTTTGATTTTGGCAGCAATAATTTATTCTTCAAATAAGGGGAATTAATTGATTTCAAAAAAAATTAAGGGGAATTAATTAGTGAAATTGAGCGGATAAAGTATAATTTGATATCACTAAAACAAAGGAGAAAACAGAGTGTACCACCATAACACAAAGCAGATCTTGCAATGACCGGTTTCTAAAATGAGAGGAGAAAATTTTGGCTGTTTCATTTTTTCGATATCACATATACAATAAATTAATAATCGAACGAATCAAAAACTAAAAAATAGTTTGAGTTGTTAACTTTCATGTGCGCATCAAAAATCATAACGAAAGCGGATGTAGTTGTATGCTAGCATCAACGGCGGACCCCGGCCGACTCCACCTGCGGTAGGGTACCCTTATTACCCCCACCTTCACCCCCACGCTTACCCGTCGGCCGCCACCCCTGCTCTGCAACTTCGAAGAAACAGAGGATCTGATCTGGGGAAGAGAGAGGAGCAGGCTTAAAACGGCGCATTGTGTTTTTTTTTTTAAATAACCATCGAACGACAGGTCGTTCGTGATGAGTAAAAAAAATAAAATAAAATGCAGACTCACCCTTTCTTTCTCACTTTTTCTTCACTCTCTCGTCTCTGCTTGCTCCACTCCAGTTCTTAACCGTACCAATCACTTCTCACTCTGTCCTCTCAGATTTCACTTCTATGGTTTCCGAGGATTTCTTTCCGCTTGGTATGCTTTCTCTGTTTCCCTTCTAATTTTCTTATGTTTTCTTGTTTAGTGCGAGCTGAGAAAATATGAATTTAATTAAAACAAGAATTTTAAGTAACTAAGCATTCCAAGATTGAATC
>CAODLS012453896.1:0-19534 GCA_948243855.1 Flueggea neowawraea | reverse complement strand
CCCCCCCCCCCCCCCCCCCCCCCCCCCCCCCCCCCCCCCCCCCCCCCCCCCCCCCCCCCCCCCCCCCCCCCCCCCCCCCCCCCCCCCCCCCCCCCCCCCCCCCGGTTGTTTGGTGATGATGAATATGAATCAGAGAGGGCACGTGGTGGTGGTTGTGGTGGAGGAGGTGGTGCTGGCGAGAGAGGGAAGGAAGGAATATTATTTTATTTTGATTTGTTTTAATATTTTTTGGATATTTAAAATGTTTGATAAGTGGAGGAGAAAACGTTGGTTTTTTGGGGGTTAATGCTTTCATGGAACTTGGACCTTATAAGGATTTGTTGCTTCATTTCTTGAAATTTTGCCTTAATTTTGTGGATGTACCCCTTTTCCTTCCTCTTTTGTTTCTTCTTCTGTCTAAGAAGTTGACCTTCGAAACTTATGATTTTTTTTTTAATTTTGTTTTTTAGTTAATTGTTTCGTCGAAATAATAAAACCATTATCAAATCACCATAGGCGAGTCTCGCGAAAACCTAAACCAGAGTAAGGATCACGGTGGGAGGAGGAAAGTTTTCATATATAAACATATTAAACTTTTGAATTTATATATAAAATAATAATCAGTATGGGTATTATTCAACCGGTATGGACACAATTATAAGTATTAGTATGATAAAATTATTTTCATACTCTACTTATACTTCACAATAAAAGAGGGTAATATTTATATTCGTATTTGCATCCAATCAAAACGAGCATGATAGAATTACACTGGGCCAATGGGAGATCGAGCTTCACGTGGTTATGTCCCTCTAGAGTGTGTATATATATATTATATGTTATATTCAGTATATCTAAAGTATATATATAATATAACTAATAAGTTGTTTTAGTAGTTAGCGTGTTCGTCCTAAAAGGCATATGTACAAGAGACAAGGAGATTCAAATCCTAAAGAATGCTTTTGTATATATAGTATTAAACTAACATCAAAATACAACGATTAAGGTCACTCCATCTAATACCAAAATCTCCACAAGAATTTGGTTCTAGCTTTATCATTGAAAGCGAGTATTACTAGCAAAAACTAGTTATGGATACAGACAATTTATGTCGAGGAGGGTACCCATTATCATCCCTAAGGATGGGTCATACTAGTTAGTGAAATATTCTCTATTGCATCGGTTAAGATTTACAACCATAGAGGCATTCAAATATCCTTAACGAGAACAAGATATCCACACCTCAGTCTTATTAAGTTTTGTGAATTTTCCTTATAAATTTATTATTTATTGTAATTTTCACCAACATAATATATAAATGCTCTTGTTTTCTTTATGAAAAAGTAATCAATTTTCTCTTCTTATCTTTTTCTTGTTGCTTTACAAGGATGAGAGACTGATTGACTAGTTATCTTCTTAAATAGAATTTTGAGCTTATTTGGGAAGAAGCATTTAACATGTTTCAATATATATACTCTCTACTTTTTTTACTATTTAAAAACTTGTTATTTATTATATTATATTCATTATCTGCTAAATCATACGCTTCCCAAACAAGCCTGATATATAAATTTAAAAATTGGATATTTCCGCATCTTAGTTTAACATTTTTTTTACCGTTTCAATTTTTAATCATAGTCTTTAATTCGAATGATGTAATAAAGTTGGGATTCACCCATAAAGAGCCACCACTCGAGTATAATCTTATGCAAAATGAAAAATATGAAGGAAGAACATCAACTCAAAATATCCAAGTCGTCGAAATTTTTTATTAGTCAACATTTGTTCAATAAGGCCACGACTATAACCCACCATGACCAAATTGTATTCTTTGTTTTTCCTCTCTCCAATCAATTGACCTTCAAGACCATTCAAATCTATGTTGTGTTGGTATATGTTTAGACTATAGTTTTGCTATATTGAGAAAATATGTTAAATCAACTATAATTTTGAAAAGATGGATTCGTCTATTTTAATTGATAATCCGTTTGACGTATGAAAAATAAATTATTCATTCTATTGTCAAGTCAAATAGCGTTAACTTGTAATTAAGTGGAACACTCAAAAAATTAATGCGACTACAAGATTAAGGCTAAATCTCCATTTACATTAAAAAAAATTCAATCTATTTTTATAGTCTAAATTGAATGGACAGGTGTTCGATATCGCCCCTTAAATTTTTACTGAGAAAGATGGCACATGCAGTGATGAGGAAGCATGGGTTTGCAAGAGTGTCATGTTGTGGGTTGGCCTATGTGCCAAAAACCACAACAAAATACATCACAAACCCTCTAATTCACGTATCAAGCTAATCATCAATGGCTTGGAATGTCTTTCCTGGAGATCTGAAAATGAATGTTAACCACAACCCATTTGACAGATCTTGATCTCCACTTTTTTTTCTGGCCTCAACTGGTGCTTTAAGCTTTGAAATCACTAAAGAATGTTTTTTTCTTTTCCATCTCCAAAGATTTCATATCTTGATTCAAATAAATTTTTTTTTGCATATAAATGATGGTCGATGCATGAGAAGCATGTGATAAGGAAACAATGAAAATAATATTAAATGAAGAGAAGGAAACACAGACTGATGGCAACTGGGAAGGACAGGTTAAGTGATTGTTCATGAATATAATTGCATAGGCACACACTGCACTCAACTATTGGCTGGCTGATTAGTTTTCTTTTTTTCCCAAAAAAAAAAAAAGAATAGCCCATTATGTCACTGTTGTTCATTTGTTTTTGTAACAAGAACCACCAACTCAGCGGCCCTTCGAGCAACACACCGGATTGGGTAAACCCCGAGGAATCTAGTATCGTCCCAGCTCAGGAGATTCCTACTTATTACGAACTTATCAGTAGGTTCAGCACGCATACCTCCAAGTCCAGATGGAAAGGGGCGTAATTCAAGAAGGCCCTGAGAGCAACACACCTCGAACCCGCGCATCGCCCATGCCACGCTCGCACATCAGGCTGGGTATCACTGTTGTTCATTGATATGGAGGTAAGCATAATTAAATTAAGTACCTAAATTAAAAGAGAGAGAGAGAGAGAGAGAGAGAGAGAAAGGGGCAGGGAGAAAAAGAGAGATCTGAAAGATTCAAACTGAGCTGTGTACAGTTGCAATGCAAGTTAAAAACTGTGCTGTCTGTTTCCTTTGATTGCATCTTGAACTTGACGTTTAATCTTTTGACAATTTTAGTACGTCAAATTTGGATCTGTATCTTAATTCGGCACAAAAGATGGTTGATACCAATTTATGTAGGAAAACGATATGTGGTGAAATGTCATTGGAGGAAATGTATTAAAAGTTTGTATTGAGGGATGAAGTAGGATATAATTGAAATATATGTGCAACTGTTTAAGAAGTGAACAATTCGTTTGTGTATAATATCAAGATAGATTAGCTTAATGGTCAAGTTTAGAGCAAGCCTTGATCAAAAAGAAGGAAATAAATGTTCAAATTCTCCTCATCTTTCTTGATAAATAATTTAATACTAGGTCTTAAGTTTATCTCAACCCTAAAACAGGAGTGATACCATCACTCTAAACTTTTTCTAAAAGAAATCATGCTTCATAGTAATAAAAAATCAATAATTATGAGTAAGTTGCTCTTCTTGCTTGAATCTCTGTCAAACCCATTAAAACAGCATAATTGAAATGAGGACTTTGTATCTTAAATGACAGAAGAGTTGCGTTTACTTCTTTCTCAGTTGAAGTCATTAACGGCAAGTATCGGCATCTGTTTTCAAGCCAAAGCAAGAATTGATTGCCCGCAAGTAACTTGTGAGAAGCAAATTCGCTTCAAATCAGGCAATTCAGTTGTAATGGACAACGATTTCCTCAGTAAATGATTCACTAAATCTCCAGAATTTGATGAGAAGAATTTGTTTTCTTCTTAACATGCTCTAGCATATACCTTTTTCATCACATTAGTCACAAACGCCAGCTTATCTTATGGCAAAAAAATTCAAACCTTGTTCTTTCTAATAAGTGTTTTCTCAAGTATTTAAAGTGAAAATAAAATTATCAACGAATAATAACTACTCACAATCAACTATTAACAAAGAGCGGATAACTACCCCGCCTGAGGAATTAGGGCAGCCTTATCTAGAAATTAAACCCCATCTGTTTGATAAATAGTTTACTTCGTCCAATATACTAACCACTAAGCCAAAACAATGTTGTTTTAATAACGCTCAATGTCAATTATGTTGCTAAAGCGTGTCCCAAATTGACTGTTGCTTGAACTGTAATCCTGACAAGTAAGAAGAAAAAATTGCAAGTCATCCAGCTGTACCCTATGTTTACTTCCACAATCACCGGAGATGATATGAAAAAAGACAACGTATCAGCGGATTTCTCACTGTTGCAGCAAGCTGGGATTGACTTGCTAGTTGGCCTTGTTAGTAACAACAGACTGACTTGCACATTAAACAACAGATGACTGGCATCATCCACCAGCAGCAACATTGGTGTTTGGCAACTTCATTGGCATGGCATGGCAAGTCAAGTTGACAATACAACCATAAATCCATCATCCAAACAAGGACTTCTGTGAAACACTCCCTGAAATTATCCACCGAACATTTGAAGCCAGAAACTCTGATCTAAAAAACATTTTGATCTTCCTCCAATAACCCATTTACAGAGGATAATAGAAGACATCCCCACGCTAATTTAACTCCTCAAAACCTAGAGTTGTCTCCAGCACTAGGGAACAAGGATTCAATTTCCGGTGGAAAAACATAAAATGATTTATCAAAAAACACTCCTAAAAGCCTTTATATAAACCAATGTCATCTTCTGGATATTTCAATTGGAAATAAACAACCTCACTCTAATCGGTCATCACCTGACCAACTCAAAGCAACGAAATATCATGACATCTCATTTCTACCCCAAAGAAACTGGCTAAGATAAATCCCAATCACCAATAGCTAGCATGTCATATGAACAAGTCCAATTAACAAACCACACAAAACACTACCAAACTGAACCTTCTGAGCCAGTACCTATTCAAACAATGCAGCAAGTACAAAGTGGTTCCTAAGTGTGATCACATCACCAGGTGAGGACAACTAAAAACAATTATACCTAGAAAACTACCAATGCAGAAATTGATTAAAAACAATAAGGAAAAAACCCAATACAAAAATTCCAAAACTCTAGTAAAATTCACAAAACCGAATGACAATAAACATTTGCTGCAGAACATTCACTTCGACAAGTTCCAACTGTTAGACAAAGAAACACAATCGGATCCATGAAAAAAATTGGATAATAGAAGTCAAGATAGTCCTAACTCCATCTAAACAAAGCCAATATCAATAGATATTCACCATGAAATATTAATTTCGATAACTCCTAACTCTTAGTCAACAAAGCCAATACCAATAGACATTGGCCATAAAGCATTCATATCAATATGTCCTTACCACTGCACCAAGAAACACAATTTGATCCATCCAATAAAATATGCAGTGAAAGTTAAGATACTCCTACCCAATAAAGCCAAAACCTTACTACAATATGCAACCGTAAGCAATTCAATGCAGGATAATAGAAGAAGTCACATGTTCCAAATAAAAGAAGCTTAATTCAATTGAAAAGCTCCAACAACATTCCGGTTACATTATCAATGCCTAACCCAAAAACATCGACAATAATCAGATTTTGCTCACAACAATCTCAAACAATTCATTCATGTAGAGTTCCCAAGATATCCTCGTCCCTATACAAATGATACCTGCACAAAACCAAACAAAAAAAAATCCAATTAACCGTAATTAAAAAATTAGAAAACGCAGCAACAAACCCAAAATACAGTAAATAAAATACATACTCTTTTTCGCCAAGCTTGACTTGAGTCCCGCCATACTCAGGCAAAAGCACAGTGTCACCTTCCTTCACAGAAGTAGGAATAGTCTTCCCTTCATTGGTCCTCAAACCGGGACCCACAGAAATAACCTTCCCAGAATTAAGCTGTTTTTTTTTCACAACCAACAAAACCAAATTCACAATTCTCTCCTTCTAGACACACTTTTGGAAAGGTGAAACACGGGTAAAATGGGAAATGACACATACCTTGGTAGAGGTCTCCGGAAGGAGAATACCGGCGGTGGTTTTGGAGGGAGGAACGATCTTCTCGACAAGGACACGGTTGAGAGTTAGAATCAAGCGCTTGGCCATTGTTGGTGATGAGAGTAAGTCAGTGCGAAGAGGGTTCTGAGTTGGTAACGAGAGTAACAGTTGCGATCCGGCTTTAAAACAAAGCTTGTGAGAAGGGATGGTTGAAGGAGCAGTGGTTCTCGAGGGAAATAGAAGGTTTTAGGTTTTAAGGTTTAGCTAGGGTTTTAGACGGGGGCTTACGTTGGCTTTTGTTGCGGGAGTTTTGGACTCTTAATGGGCTGGTTTTTCCATGGAAGGTCCAACTTTTTTAGAAAAAGGCTAATTACCAAATTCTTAAAAAAGTAAAATTTGATTTATTTTCCTTTAAAATTGACAAAGCATCTTAAATAGTAAAATTTGATTTTGACACCTGAGATTTTTTTTCTTCATCTCCATTTTATTTGATTCAACTTCTTTTGCAATTTTAATTTGAGAACCTACAATTTTAAGGACAATGACAAATTTACCATTAAAGATAAAATACCTAATAAAAACAAATTTACCTAATGAAAAAAAATTACATAAAATGAAATATAAAATTTTAAATTTACAAAAAATTACCTTCAATTTTTTTTCTTTTTTATTCATAGTTTAGTTGGTTTTCATTTTTTTTAGGTTTTCTTGGTTTTTTTAAACAACTAATTGTTGTTCCTTTCATTTTTATTTATTTTTTTAGTTTTTTGTTATTTCTCTAGTTTAGTTTCAATTTTTTTGACAAACTCTTTTTCTTTTGATTTTATGTATTAATCTATTTCCACCCATAAATGAAGGCAAAAACGAAAGATTAAAAATGGATTTTTATATAAGATTATAATAAATAAAAATTATATTATGCTTACAAAACTGATTATTCTATATATAAAAGGTTTAGAAAAATTTTACTTTTTGTTTATTTTAGGCTTTATCTATAACTCCTAGAAAGTTTTAGCACAAATGTCTTAAATATAAATTGATTATACTATATACAAGTGTATAATTACTCACTTTATATATTAATCTATTCCCAGGCAAAACTTTGGAGAGAGGGACACTTAAAACGAATTTTTAGATAATATTATAATAAAAACAAATTATCATATGTTTACAAAATTGATTATACTATATACAATCTAAGGTTTAGAAAAAGTTTATTTTTGGTTGATGTTGAGTTTATCTGTAGTTATTACAAATTTTTGGCACAAAACGTCATAAATATAAAGAATTGAACAATAATCACTTTATATATTAATTTGTTGCTACTTGGAACTAAATGAATTTTTATATAAAATTATAGAAAGCACAGATTATCTTAGGTTTACAAAATTCATTATACTATATTAAAATTATAGTTTAGGAAAAGTATATATATATATGTATATAGACATTACAGACTATAGAGTCTACTTCCAGTATATTTTAAGTATGTACGTAGACATTAGAAATTTTTGGCACAAATATGTTAATTGCAAATTAAAACACTTCATATATCAATTTGTTACCGCTCAAAACTGAAGGAAATGTAAAATGAATTCATATGTAGGATTATAATAAACACATGTTATTTTATGTTTACGAAACTAATTATACTATAAATAAACTAATGATTGCAAATAGTTTCTTTTGGTTTATAAAGCATCAATGGAAACTCTTAGAAAACAAAGAAAAAAATACGACTAAAAAACAAGTCTAAAATTTGTTTATTTATAAACTTGAACCATTCTACATGTATCCTGTAAAATGTTGTAAATTAAGTAAATTGACTAACCTTAACTAGATTCACTAAATTTGGGATCGAAATATAAAATTGCAATTCACTTTCTCACAATCCAAGTGCTCAACTTGTCTCCCACTCATACAAGTTTTTTGTTCTTCCTTTTGAGGTATGTTTTATGTGATATGTTACAGAATATTTCTCATAAAACATTCATTAGTTTTTTAATGCTTTTATATCATGTATCATAAATGAAATATCACAAGGGGTTGCCAACGACACCAATGTGCCTTTTGGCAACTGCACAACAATTGTATTTTGTAATTGATGTGTTGGTTGCTTTTGGGTTATAGTCTATCCATCATGGACGACCCGACCCAATTTCCAACATTTCCCACTCATACATGACGGGTAAGACCCAATGCGAGATTCTCCGCAATAATAAAAGTCGATACTAAGAAGACATTATTTTCATACTAGCAAATGGATCGTGCAACCTAACGTGTTTTTCTTGTATTTCGGGAGCTTATTACTATGCATCTGTTTGGAATGATATAGTCGCTTCTACCTTTGATTTCCAAACGATATATGAGTTATAATGTATAGTTGATCCCATAATATCCCCTGCGGCTCCTTTAATTTTAACATCTCTTTATCAAATCCCTCAATCAAAATATTGTTCGATAATGTATTGTATATCCATAATCATGTTCACGTTGTTCTGAAGTGACAGGATTAGTCGGCCAATAGACATGCCAAACAAATCTTTCTTTATTACTCGAAATTCTCAATTTTGAGCTTGGTTGCTTTTCTAGACTAGTTCCATAGATCGAATCATACATGGTCATAGGTAAACTAGCTAAGATAGTAAGCACCAAATCAAAACCTTGAATAACAGTGTAAAGTAATAAGGGTATTAGTTGGAGGATATTATATTTCCTCTAAAGGTCTCACACAGTGGAGAAGCATGGATTCATTCTCCCACTACCTTTAACTGTCAAATAAGCCCACATGGTATGAATCATGTGCTACAATGTTTTAGTTATCATATTTTACACACACCATACTGATATAAGTTCAGTCATCAATCCCAAGCGACTAACCTGAGTTCTCAAAGCATTCCACTATTAGTAGGTATAATTGCTGAGATCTCAAATCTGGCTTTCACAGGTTATTTGGATCGGGCTATCCAAATCGATTGTAAATTAAAAATTATTTACAACCTCATCTTAATCTTTCATTAAGGTGACATTATTTAAAACTTATCTCAATTCTACTCACTCTCAACAACGCTAAAATTTTTTTGTCAAATCTGTACTTGCTCCCATTAGCACTAGAGGCGATTGCTCCTATGAGTGAGCCAATCTAAACATGTGCAACTTTCAACAATTTTGAGCTTTATTATAGTTTTCGGCAAATAATGTATATATATAACGAGAAGCAACAAATAATACTTAAATTTGCATTAATAAGAAAGAGTAGTACAATACATAAGCTCAAATTAAAATCTACGCATTCCAAGAGACTTGACATGCCTAAGGTAAATATCTCTTGCTATAGACTTAGTGAGAGGATCAGCTACCATATGATGCGTGGATGTCGACACCGAACCCCGACAAGATGAAAGGCAAGCAAATGAAATATGGTTTCGAAAACAGGAGTCGCCACCAATCTTTTTTTTTTTGAGGTGCGATTGACCACTTTATAAAATTATGGTATGAGTTCAAAGTGGGTTCGAGAGTTCGATTACGCATAGGAAAGAAACTAATTTCACCCCTATAACGTCCGTTCGAAGAACGGTACCTCTAATTATGTGTTAATTACTTAATTGGAAATTTCATTGAATTGAATTTATTATCTTATTTGGGTCATTGGGGTTTTTTTGGAAAATGGACATGAACTCAGGGTGATAGTCCAACCGCCTACATACCCGCGTTTTTATATATGATCAAAGCCTATGTAGTTCGACCCAATGATAAGAGAAGAATCGAATAAATTACTTGGAGGAATTTAAATCATGGTAAGATCCCTTGCAATTTGTGGAAAAAAATTTTCAAAATTTGTATAATTTCACTCATCATGATTTAAATTTCTCTTTGTAAAATATCTAATTCAAGAAGAGGGGCGAAAACGAGGATGTTTTTCTTCTTGTATTTTATATTCAATTTGACCAACCAATTGAAAAAACCAAATTTTGTTATTGTAACCCAACCAACCAAATGGAAGGATAAAAAAAATTATTTCGTTTCTTTGGATTTTCCACCCAACTGGAGAAACCCAATAATCTTTCTACAAGCCTACTAACCAACTAGCAAGGCTTATGTATATTATTATTAATTTTTATTATACATATTTCTTTAGCCTATATATTTTACCAAAGACTTTTTCAACCAATTGGATTAATCCTGGCTATCATCACTAATCGATAGTTTTAATCTTATTAAAATTTTGTTGAACTTATTAATTATTCATGTAATAATAAAATGAATTCCAGATTAATGGATACTTGGTCCACAATTGTCAAATAAAAATAAATAAGAAAAATGAACAAATAAACAAATAAGAAATAAAAAATTCACACATAAATTTAGTATCTCGATCAAACCAAGCCACAATATTAAACAAACCAAATCAAACTAAACCAGTGATAGACAAACTAGTAGAACCGAACCAAAATAAAAGCCAAACCAGTAGAGTAAACCGAACCGGACCTAAAACATAAATAAACCATAACACAACACAAACTAAACCAAACCATGTTCCAAAATTAAACAAGTCCCAAACAAACCAGAACATTAAAAACCAGCCAGTAAAAATTGAACCAGCAAACCAAACCAGCAAAAAGCAAAGCAGTAAACCGAACTAATAAAGCCCAACCAGTGGAACTAAACCAAACCGGCCAGACCTACTATTTACTCAAATCAGCTGCACAAATAAATTAAACTAAAGCTATAAGCTCAACCAGGTCAACCCGCCGCAATAAAACAAATCGGCTCATGACTTATTGTTAGCAACAAAACCAAACCGATCAAAAAATTAAGCTGAACCTGCCACCAGTGAAAGAACCAAATCAGACCAACTTACCAGGAACCAAATCAACCCGAACCAGAAAGCATAAAACAAGCCAAACCACAATAATTAAATCAGATCAACCCACTTGGATCAAACCAAAGAGGCCCACCATTTTATCAAGCCCAAACAACCCACCACTTCACAAATACATCAAAAACTAGGGCTAGCTCATTTACCAACAACAGAACAAAATTGAGAGAGAGAGAGAGAGCAAAGTGGGTAGCGACGACAACAACCAGAGGGGACATTGACAGCGCAAAACAATGACACCGACGGAGGGAGGCGGTCCGGTACCTCTCTCTCCTTCATCTTTATTTTTTTTTATTTTTTTGTTTTATTATTTTTTCTTCTTTTTTTTGTTTGATTTCTTCCCTTTTGGTTCTTTGAGGTTTCACTGATTTTTTTTTCCTTTTTTATGAAGGAGTCGAAGTAGTAGAGGAGAAAGGAGACATGCAAGAACGAGTTTGGTGTTTGGGAGGTAGAGACAGTGATGGCTTTGGTGTTTGATAGTGTTGAGTCATTTTATAGATAACATGAAAAATCCTTTTAAGATTTAATGATTTATAAAGCAATTGAAAAGTTAATCAAAACACGTTAATGAATTTCTACACACGTTGATCTGACACTAACTTAAAAAGTTCCAAAGCCAAAATGGCATCAACGTCCGCTAATGGACAGACAACGCACCTTAGTAGTCATCCTGTAGTTCTAGAATTTATATCATTGGTATTTCAACACACTAATCAGTGAAGAACGCGCAAATATATTATCTTGATTATTCCATGAAATGCATCTAAGCACGTAGATAGTTCAAGAAAGTGCGTAGTTGAGAATCAAGAATTGATCTACGTCGCTAAAAAAGTGATCAACACACGTAGATGATGACTGAAGCTTACTGTTATATTACTCTAGTTCATTAAAGTGTGTTAATGAAGATCAAGGTACATTGTCGAGCAAATGCTCAGATTTGTCTAAGCTGCAATGAAGGATCTTGTGTTGATGAGACGTTATCATAGTCAAGAACGTCCGTTGTTAAGTAAAGGTATCATCTTTAAAGACAACACAACAACGCACGTTGTGGGTGAGCAACACACGTAGTCATGGAGTAACTCAAACATTGACAAATCTGTTATACGCTCATCGGGAATTTAAATTTAAATATTCCTTCACATGAAGTGATGTCAGACTTAAAGGTGTGATTTTTGAAGCCAATAAAGCACGCAGATGATTCATTAAAGCACGCTGAAAGATTTATCAACACATCTTGATGGATGTTTAGGCACGCTAATGATAAGTGTCATTCAAACAAAAGCTACTGCAACTTCAGCAAAGCGCGCTGGTGGTCCATAACACACTTTGATCTTTGACAATGTATCTGAATAACGCACGTTGAAAGAAGTAACACACGTTGATGACAATGACGTCAATCAAAATCAGAATATTATTCCTCTCTCACAACAGCTACTTTGGGCTTGCAATGGCTATTTCTGAGAGCCTGAATATAAATAGAGCAGTATAGAATCGAAGAATTAAGAGAGACTTTTCAAGAATGTGCCCAAGTTATACTACATTAATTATTGACTTTCTCTCTCTTCTAATTTCTCAATTTTCTTATACCAACTGAGCTTTGATTTATAATTTAGTAACTGGGTTGGTGTGAGATAATATTTACATATTTGGGAATCCACTTGTAATCAAGCTTTGGTGTTAAAGTTTGAGGGTAGTATATGTTTGCTTGTTGAAACCTTAAAAATAAGAGTGGTTGCTAGTGAGCCTAAGAAAACTATTGTTGGTTTTCTTGTTTTATCTAGAAAACAAATGCATGGAAGATTTCTTGTGAAAATAAGGACGTGTAATAGTTTGCCTCCACCCGCAAGTGAGGAAGATTTAGTGGATTCAAACTCTTTAGCGAGCTAGAAGAGTGGATGTAGTTCAAAGAGGATCGAACCACTATAAACCGATGACTTCTATCTTCTATCCCTTCATCTATTTAGTGTTATCAAATTTATTTATTGTGGTTTTTTATTGGATTTAATTTATGTTTTGTTTTTAACTTATTGTGCAAAAGGTTTTAAAAAGCTTTCAAATTTTCAATTTAAATCCAATTCAACCCCCTCTTGAATTGATATATTAGAATTACAGGGAGGTAGAGAGGTTGACGATTTTGGTGTTTGGGAGGTAGAGAGGATGATGGTTTGGTGTTTGGGAGGTGGAGAGGGTGACGGCTCGGTGGAGGAATGGTGTCTTGAGGTGATAGTTTTGAGTTCTTGGTAGTGAGGACAACTTCTGGGTTTGGGTGGTGAAGAGGGTGATAATGGTTGTTATGGTGGATGGTGGTTGAGGTAGTAGAGATGGTGTTTTTTGGGAGGGAATGGGTGTGTCTTCCTTAATGAGAATGGCTCTAGTTTTCTGTTGTGATTTTCTCCTCCCCCTTATTCCTGTTTTGTTCTCTGTTCTTATAATAATGGCTTAAGAATTTGGGGCCAAGGTTTCTCCAGTGTTCTAATGCTTGCAGCTTGACTTGCTTTTGTCCATTAGTTTTAGGAACAAAACCTCTCCTAGGATGATGTTTGTAGAATGATTTGACTAAAAAAAATCAATTTTAGATTACCCTTTGATTCACGCATGTTATCCTGTCACCATGCATTTAATGTATTTTTGCTTCCATCAATTTAGTTTGAAATGAACTAAATGGATGCAAGTTGTAAAGGCTAAATAGCATAATGTTGGATCATGGGTGATCAACATTAAATTTCTTTTATGTTTTGATGATGTGCAAAATATTTGATTTAGAGTGGAACACGTTAGAAAGCTCGGAACTGCAAATCAAGCCACTGGAAGTGCCACAACGTACGTTATCTATGTACAACATACGTCACAGATGCCTAACGTACGTAGACGTGGAGCTGAATGCAAACAGAAGCCACTGGAATGTTGAAGTGTCAAAACAACGTACGTTAGGAAATCACAACGTACGTCATCTGGAGATATGACTATGATCAACGTACTTCAAGGAAGATCAACATACGAAGGCCTGGAGAATTTGCAAACAACGTACATAGGATGTGTACGACGTACGTTATGAATGGTCTAGAAATCTGCAACAGCTATAAACTTACTCCAACGGCTAGTTTCACTACACCAACAGTCAAATGGCTTGGAAAAGCTATAAATACATCAAGGAAGGGCAGAAAAACGTGGATGATCATATGCTTTCAAGTCCCAAACGTTTTTATCATTCCATCACCCCTAAAACACCAAATTTAAGCTAGAGAGAAGATTATGAGCATCAATCAAACACATGCACTCCTAGCATAAAGCTTTCACTTTCTGTAAACAGTTTTGTACACTCTTTGAGAGTGGAAAAACGTTGGTTGTGAACCTATAGAAAATAACATTGTAATGGCTTTAAAGGTTTGAGCTGAAATCAATCTTGGGTAGGCTTAAGAGGGGTGAGTCATAATCAACCTTGTAGGTCTTAAAGGTGTGAGCCGCAATCAACCTTGTTGGCTTTAGAGGGGTGAGCCGCAATCAACCTTGGTGTAAGGCTTTATTGGATTGAGCCGGAATCAATCATCGTTATAGTGAAAATCCTAAGTGGTGAGACTTAGGTAGTAGACGTAGGCATGGTTGGTCGAACCACTCTAAATCCTTGGTGTTGTTTTCTCTCTTCACTCCAACTCGTTTCCGCTCTCCAAACTCAACCAAGGCATCCCCGAAAAAATTCTCCAACACATAAAATGTTATGGTTTGTAGGTTGGATGGATTTGGTTGCTAACTAAAAAAGGAAAATCGGAATGGGCTAAAAGCAAATAGGCTATGGATAATTAACAAGTTGGATTTATAATCTGAATTGGTCCAAGTTGAGAAAGAAATAAAAAATAAAATAAAAAAGATATTGGATTAAAAAGTCAAATGAGAGTGATTCATAAAATCAGATCAATAAGTTGAATTCAATTTTTTATTTTTTTATTTTTTGAATTATTGGCATTACCCAAAATTGGGGTAATGGCAGTGGATATGTATTGTACTGATACTTCCTTATTTGCAATAATGTCTCTAACGTAATTATACTTGATAGCAATGTGTTTGGTTCTACTATATAACAATATCAACCTGATTATCACAATAGACTGTAACAGGCCCCTAGCTATCATTTCTTATTTCCAAATCCTCAAGAAATCTTTTCAACCAGACTATTTCTTGAACTACAACCGAGCAAGCTATAAACTCAGCCTCTATAGTAGATAAGGATATGCTAGTTTGTTTCTTATTACTCCAAGATATGGCGACACCATTAAGTAAGAATGTATAGCCATAAGTGGATTTGCGTTCATCAAGGTCTCCTCTCATATCAGCATCGGAATACCTAATCAGATATAAATCTTTTCCTTGATAACACAAACAATTTTCCTTATGCCTTTGAGATATCTTAGTATTCTTTTCACAGCCTTCCAATGCTTGTGGCTAAGATTCGACTGAAATCGGCTAACCAAACCAACAACAAAACATGTATCCGGGCGAGTAAACATCATTGCATACATAAGGCTTCCAATTGTACTGGAATATGGAACTTTGGACATTTCATCCTTTTCTAGTGATTTTTTGGACACATCTGGCTACTTAAAACTTCATCTTTTGACACGGGCGTGTTTACAGGTCTATAATTACTCATACAGAAGCATTTTAAGACTTTCTAGATATAATGCTTTTATCGCAGAGCCAAAAATTTTTTTGAACGATCTCTAATGATCTTAACTCCCAAAATGTAGCTTGCTTCACCTATGTATTTCATTTCAAAATTTGTGGATAACCACGTTTTAATGGACATGACAAAATCTTTGTCATTTCCAGCTATCAAAATATCGTCTACATATAGAGATAGAATCACAAATTTCTCATAAGTTCTTTTAAAATAAACATAATGATCCTCGTTAATCATTCTAAAATCATAAGACATTATAGCATTATGAAAACGAAGATAACATTGTCTGGATGATTGTTTAAGGCCACAAATATATTTTTGGAGTTTGTAAACTTTACTCTCATGACCTTTAACAACAAAACCTACAGGTTGTTCCATGTAGATTTCTTCATCTAACTCTCCATTAAGGAAAGTTGTTTTAATATCCATTTGATGCAATTCTAAGTCTAAATGTGCAACGATGGCTAAAATTAATCTTATTGAGGCAAAACTAACAACAAAGAAATTTTTTCCATATAGGCTATACCTTCTCGTTGGGTATAACCTTTAGCCATAAGATGAAATTTACGTCGTTCAATGGATCCATATGCTCTTTGTTTGATTTTGATAACAAATTTGTTACCAATTGCTTTACGACCTAGATGGAGATTAACCAAAGTCAATACTTGGTTTGTTCTCATGGATTCCATTTCCTTTTCAAATGTAGGTTTCCATTCATTTTTAGTAGGATTTGTTAAAGCCTCTTAAACTGTTCTAGGTTCTTCTTCATCTTCTAGAGTTACAACGTAGGCTTCATTCTCAATATCAAATCATTTCCCAGGAATCATCGGCTAATTACTCCTACGCAAATGAAGATCACTATCATTACTATTGTTAATACCACAAACTGAAATTGGATTGTCCTCATTTCTCCCACTCAATTGAGATGTTAGTGGTGTGCTATCTAAGCTCCCACTGGGAAGAAGAGTCTTTTGCATAGGACGTTGTTCATCGACTGTTGGTCAACTTTCAGACACATCGTTCTCTTCTTGTAATTCATAAAAATACATGTCATACTTGTCGATCTCATTATTTTTAGGGAAGAGATCTTTTAGAAAAGTGGCATCTCTAGACTTAAGTTTAGTGGCTCATCCATTGGAGTCCTCACCAATGAAAACATACCCTTTTGAGTGTTCATAATATCTTATAAAGACACATTTCTTTCCTGGGGCCCTAATTTGCCATATTTGTGGAAAGTATTATGAATATATGTAACAAACCTCCTAAGGCGCAAATGTTGCAAATCAGGTTTACGCTTGGTCCATAACTCATAAGGCGTTGATTCTATGGATTTTGTAGGCACACAATTAAGTATGTAGTCTATAGTCATTAGTGTGTATCCCCAGAATTGAATAGGAAGATTCGCATGCGCCATCATTGACCTAACCATTTCTAGTGGTGTACGATTCCTACGTTCTACTACACCATTTTGTTGTGGTGTCCTAGGAATCGAAATTGCCTCGTTATCTCTTTCTCATTACAAATACTGTTAAATTGATCCAATAGATACTCACAAGCTCGATCAGTTCTCAAAGTTTTTATTGTTTTGTCTAGTTGATTCTCAACTTCATTAATGTATTTGATAAAACAATCTAATGCTTCTGATTTGTGGGAGATCAAATAGACATGATTGAATCGAGTGTAGTCATATATAAAAGTAATTAAATAGGACACCCCATGTCTAACTTTAACATTCATTGGACCACAAATGTCCGAATGAATTAGCTGTAAAGGAAATTTAGCTATTTGAGCTTGACCAAATGACTTTCTAGTCGATTTTCCTTGCAAACAATATTCACAAGTAGGAAAATTAATTCTCGTGATTGATCCTAATAGACCATCTCGAGTTAATCTATTCATTTGTTCTTGCCTAATATGTCCTAATCTAGCATGTCAAAGATTAATATCTACATTGTTGTTGCTAGATTTAGTAAGCAAAGAAAAACACACATTACTATTACCACAAATAGTGTTCAACACCATGAATCCATCCATAATATAACTAGATCCTAAATAGACAGAACTATTAAATATGTCCAAAGTACTACCACAAAAATTGAAATTGTATCCTAACTTTAAAAGAACAACAAAGACCAAATTTCCCGAATTTCTAGAGCATAAAGGACATCATGTAGATAAAGAAGCTTTCCATTCTGAAAAAATAACTTACACGTGCCAAGTCTTAACACTTCAATTCTCGAGTTGCTACCCACATATATCTATCGTGTTCCCTTTGGAATTCGACAAAATTGCACAAATGCATATCTGTCTCTAACTATATGGTCGGTGGCTCTTGAGTCTACATTCCATACAGGATGAGATTTAATAAGCATGATAGTACTAGAAACAAAAACATTTACAAAAGAGATTTTAGAATACAATACCTTCTTTGGCCCAGTTCACTCACCGGCGAAGTGACCGAGCTTACCACAGTTCAAGCAGATCCTCTTCTTTGGTCTCTGACCAGTCTCTTTCCCTTTCTTGTTCTTGTGCCATTTGCGTTTAAAGCTCGAACCTTTCTTCGAGCTAGATTCAGCCACATATGCATTGGCATTTGGTTTTGCTGTCTCAAGGCGCTCATCCTCTAACTCAACATGTCACATAACATCAGCAAATGTATTAATATTTTCATTGTAGGTCATGTTGACCTTCATGTGTTCCCAACTATCGGGAAGAGATCGGATAACAGCTTGTGTAAAATCCCACCAAAGCAGACAGCTGAAGCTGACAGGTCAAGCTAGCTATTGTGCAGCAGCTCTGTGTTCCCACATCGAATATGTGTATGTAGATGAAAATGTTTATAAGTATAAGGACATAACTACTTAAGTAACCCAAGCTTGAACTTTTGGGTTTAGTAGTGGGAAGCCTATTAATTATTAGATATTACATAAGGACAACTACATGTTTATGCCGGGTCGTGACAATTATGGTATAGAGCCACTCCTCGTGCAAACTTGAACGGTGGTGGGGCAAACCTCAACTGATGACAATGGTGGGGCAAACCTCGACTAATGGCAATGGTGGGGCAAACCTCAAGAGTTGAGAGGAAGTCCCTTAGTCTAGGCGAATCCCACATTAACAGGTTGAGTATAGGCAAATCCTGCACCGACAAAATACGAGAAAGATTCTTGGCATCATGATTGGAAGTCCTGGCAATGGGGATGTGAATTGTAACATACCACTAAAGCAGGCAGCTGAAGCTAGCAGGTCAAGCTAGCTACCGTGCAACAGCTCTGTGTTCCCACATCGAATATGTGTATATGGATGGAAAGGTTTATAAGTATAAGGACCTAACTACTTAAGTAACCCACGCCGAGCTTGCTTAAGTTTAGTAATCATGTTTAGCATGTCCTTAAGGTGTTGTTTCATGGACTTGTTTGTGATCTTTTTACAAGTGTCAAACTTGATAGTCAACTGCCTAAGCTTTGAGATCGTGGTTCCCCCAAAACTTTCCTTCATTGTTGTCCAAATAGCATAAGCAATTGGATATTTTTGGTACTTAAAAACCATATCATCATTCATGGAATTGATCAGAATGCCCTTTGCAGTGGAATATGCCTTCTTCCATGCACTATAAGCAACTAAATCTCGGTGCAATTGAGTATTGTTGGTTCCATCATCAGCTTATAGCTCAATCATTTCATGATTGATAGATTCTAAAGCCTATTGCTCTTCGAAGACATTGGATCTTAACATGCCATATGTTATAGTTATCACCATTCAATTTATCACCCTTTTTCAAATCAGTAATGACGTTCTTTGTTGCCATTATGTAGTATAGTTGTCACCATTCAATTTTTCACCCTTATTCAAATCAGCAATGACGTTCTTTGTTGCCATTATGTTACTACATAGAGACATTTAATGCACTATCAATA
>CAODLS012453826.1:0-12532 GCA_948243855.1 Flueggea neowawraea | reverse complement strand
GCTTGGGTTATCTTATATAGTGTTCCTAAGGTTAGAGTTTAGACTAGACTTGTTGCCGGTTCAGGAACCGCTGGTCCTAGTTCATGAACCAGCAGTCCCAGTTTATTGAATAGGGGAACCGAAACTGAACCGTGGTTCCACGGTTTGGTCCGATTCAGGGTCGGTTTAGGGTTTGACTGGTTAAACAACCAGTTCTGGTTCGACCATTTTTTTCTTTTTTGTTAATTATTTTTTATCCTGTTATGTTTTCCACTTTTAAATTTTAACTGTTTTTTATTTAATAAGCAGTTAAATTTTACAAACGAAAATGAAAAAAAAAGTAAATGGTGTATAATTATAATAATTACTAATCATTTAGTATACAATATTTTTTTAATGAAAATGTACAAACAATTAGTGTACAATTATAATAATTACAACAATTAATACAAGTACAAGACTAGAATTAGAAGTAGTTAATTTATACAAGTAAAAAAATAAAAATAAAAATGTTGAACCGCCTGTTCAACCAGCCTTTTCTGAACCACCAATTGAACTAGTAGTTCAACGATTTTAAGAATCCTTGAACCGAAATCAGCCTATGAATCGTTGATTTTATACTGTGCAGTTCTTAGTTCCAAACAAGTTTCAATTTAACCAATTTTCACCAGTTCGATTCTAATTCGATTCACTGATCCCAATTCAATTTTAACATGCCTACCTACAAGTACAATGTGAACTATCATTGTGTCTTATTGTTCAGGTAATCTCACACAGGTTTGTCAAGATTCAATGTACCATTTTGTATTGTAGGCTTCTTTTGTGTCAATTTAGGTTTCTAAAGCTGACATAGAATTAAAATTAAATTAAATCTACTAGGATCATCTCTATATATATATATATATACACTAATTCAGCTTAGATCAACCTTCAAATTTTGACACTTGTCTTGTAAGAGTATTTTACGTTGCATATGCTGTTATGCCATTTTCTCATTTTTTGGAATTTTTCAAATTATTTCAGTTTTAAATTGATTTTATCATAAACCTTTTTTTTTCCTCCCAAATACATAAATCTCGACGGTTAAAACACTTAGCACGGTTCACAGCACATCCTCTTTCTTCTCCTCTTTTGCATTCTACTTCACCACACAAGACGCCGCCACTTTCCCTCTCTTCACTTTCATCTTTCTTCCTCCCTTCTGCGTTTTGCTTCACCTCACAGACAACGCCACTTTGGTTCTCTCCACCTTTCGACCTGAGTTGCTTGATTTTAACAGCGGACGCTCCTACCATTTTTGATAACTATACGAATTATGTTTGAACAGGTTTTGAGTTTTGTCTATATATTTGTTTAATTTTGTTGAGTATTTGCTATTCCTACTATGTTGATAACTATAAGGATTATGTTTGAATAGGTTTTGATTTTTATCTATATATTTGTTCAATTTTTTTGAGGCAGGGGTTAAAATAGCGAGGCCAGATGGCAATGATAAGATTGAGCTTGCCATCTAGGCTGCGACAGCTTTTGTTTGGTGAAAGCGTCATTGGTCCCTCTATAAAACTCAACTCCAAGCTAGTTAGTTTGTTAGGTTATGTGTTGGGTCGAAACTTTTATGAATTTGGAGTTTGCAGGCATTTACTATGATTTGTATATAATCAATTTTCGTCAATTTATTTTGCCTTCTTTATAGGTGAAGTACAAGATCAATGGAGTTAAGTGCACTCTACCCTGTATGTATCAGGTTGGTAACATGGTTATTTGATGCATTATTCTGCCCACTTTGTTTTTGCTTAACGAGTTTTGACTAATTCAATTTATCATTTAGACAGCTTGCTCAAGGTGGAACTGCTGTGGGAACAGGATTGAACACCAAGAGAGGGAACGTATTAACTAAAGGAGAAATGATTTTGTTTATATCTAAAACTCAGCATCATTTTAATCTCTTTAGATGACTAATGAACTAGGCCACACATCTTCTAAAGTTAAATTTCAATTATATTCCTTTTTCAGGGTTGCAATTTTTCTTTCAGTTTTATTTTGTAAAGATAATGGACAACATATAGATATGGATAAGAAATTTGTGATTTGGCCTGTATGTAGAACCTAATGAGAGGGAGATTTTATGTTTGCAAATATTCTTTTTCTTTTTGCTAATCAATTTTCTTGCATGCTATTATTCCTTAGAGTGTATTTTCTGTTTACTTATAAATATCATCTTCTTTCACTAGAAAGATGGCGGGGCTAATTAAGCTATTTATGAAAGTTTGTCTTGGGCTAATTGAGCTATTTGCTAATATTTATTGGTGTACAATAAGTTGGGGAATGCATCTTGGAATTTCCTGTGTCTGCAAGAAGGTCAGGGTCCTTTGACCTTTAAGGAGCAAGCTACTGTTACTTGTTTTCTTTTTTAATATTTTTTTTTTCACGTTTAGGTCTTCACATAGGTAGGTGATGGTGATCATTGGTTGTAGGCAGTTGATTTTTCTATAATATGATTATTTTGAATGAAAAGTTTGTTTCTTTTTGATTATTTTGCTTTTGTATTGTGGAGTTTTGCATTGAAGAGGATCACAAAAGACGATTTATTCGTTTCTACTAAAAGAGAATTGGGTATGGTGCTTTGATCTCCAGCTTTAAGTTTTTGTTTCTCATTTTGTTTCATGTTTAGGGTTTGGACACTTGGGTAAATTTAATTGCAGATTTAAATTAAAGTGACACAGGATGTAATGGTTGTTTTGTGTTGATTAGTCAATTGAATATCAATTCTTTCATTAGTAACATTAATTTGGTACATGGTAAACGCTGGGCTTCAAAATCCAAAAATATATTGGGTTTTCACCTGATTGTAGCATCATTATTTTGATGTTTTCTCTTTCTTGCCATAGACTACATTCCTTGCTCTAGAAGGAAAGGAACCCATAGCCTTGAATCTTGCGAGCATAGCAAAGGGTCAGGCATGGGTTAATGGATAGACTATAGGAAGATATTGCCTTGCCTACCTCTCACCTGCAACATGATGTACTCAACATTGTGATTATAGAGGAACTTAAGATGCCTCTAAATATCAGAAGAGTTGTGTGTATATATATCTTTATATTTTTTTAAACTGCATTTCACAACACATAAATTGTGTTCTTTATTCGTATTCACTCTTTTTATTTCTTAAGCAATTCATGTTTTGAAAAATTGACAAGGAAAACTAAGATAAAATTGATAACAGAACTCTAATGGAATGTACATGGTGGTTCTATTCATTTGTCTGCTACAACAAATATAGTTTCATTCATAAAGTGAACACTAATGGAATGATAGTATTGACTACCCTGGTAAATTTACTAATGTCGTTGAGATATGTCTCACACAATATACAATCAATTATGATTTATGGAGAGAGAAACATTGTGCGGGTATCATATGCCACATTATTGGGTTAATCCTGGTGAGAACTTACTGGTACTCCATGAAGAGCTAGGCGGTGACCCTTCAAAGATTTCTCTATTAACAAAAATTGGCCAAGAGATATGTTCACTTGTCTCAGAAGATGATCCTCCACTAGCTGATGCTTGGAGAAACACAAAGTTCATGATCCGGAAGCTTGACTAAGCTATGAGAAGGGATGGTGCATTACCTCGATCAAATTTGCTAGCTTTGGAACTCCTGAGGGAAATTGTGGCACATTCAAGAAGAAAAATGTCATGCCAATGTTTTGTCTATTGTTAAAAAGGTGTTTTCTTTAATCATTATAAATGTCTATTTAGTGTCATTGTTCGAATTTTCTGACAATAAATGTTTCTTCTTTTTTGTTTATGTAGACAACAAGATACATGTCTCCACTCCCATGGATCTTTAGGGTTGTTTTGCAAATAAATTCTCATCTATAATATAATCAACTATCATATTTTACTAGCCATTAGGAATTATTGTCATTATTGGAGTTGAATTCCGTAACGAACTGTAACTTGCTTTCATCTTTACTTACTCTAAATACTAAGAGACTGGTGAAACTGTTGCTATTTAAAAGGTTCTACATGATAAGTTTACTGTTGATAGTTATGCCCTTTACAATGGCAGGTTCTTCGGCAGTAAGTCCGTAAATTGTCATGTTCATAATCAAAACAAAAAAAAAATCATGTTTGGTTTAGTTTTGTTTGTTTAATATTGATGTAACTTATGAGAAGCTTTGTTTTTTATCGAATGATATTAAAATCATTATTTTAACTTGGATAAAGTTGAATGCAGCAGAATGGTGCTGAAATTTAAGTGAGAAATTGTTGCTAATTAGGTGCTTTACTTTTGCTTTAACTATCAAAGTATCTTTTTATATTTTTGCGAATAGTTAACTGCATTTTGTTGATTTTTTTTAATTTTAATGCGGTGGCACCATTGTCAGTGTTACATTAATATTGAAGAGGTGCACATATACATCTTTGAACATATATTCAAAATGGAATTCAACGTAATAATTTGTATAAAAATTACTCTATAATCTAAATTTTTTGGTTCACTAGAGCCAATGAGAACAGGTTGTCAATGGCCAAATTGTCAAGTTGTTAAAATTGTCAAAATATTCAGGCTTTAAGTTAGTTGCTTACATTATTTGGCACCTTGAAAATGTTCTTATCTATTATAATCTTTGTGTTAAGGAAGTAAGTCGCTAATGCTTCCCGATATATCGCAATGATGTTATATCTGTATATTCAATAACTGAGAATGAGTTTTGTTTCATTAATTAAAAGAATTTTTACACTAATATATGTATAAAATAGATATAACCAATAGAAGAATTTCATCTAGAAAAACTGACATTTAATAAAAAAGTTCTAATATATCAAACATATCAATTAGGTATTTAGAGGGTATACTAGCACGCAATTTAATAGTTTACGAAATGAAACGCAGTTATAGCAACAAGCGGCTAGATGTTATGCAACTATTGAGGCTTTGAATTTATATTATCGTTTCTTATTTTTTCTGATTTTAGTTTCAATCTAAAGTCTGTTTTTTCTGTTTTCTTTTTGTGCATTTTAAAGTTTGACTATTGCTACTAAAAATGTTTATATGTTTGACAATTTTTTTTCTATCAAAAATAAATTTCGTGTAAAAGACATTTCTAAAATTTGATATGAGATTCTTTTATATAGTTGTATGATCTTTTTATTCATATAACTTTATATTTTTCTCTCTTTTTTAAAAAAAATTTAGACAACTTTTCATTATAATCTTAAATATTTATAAGAAAATAAAAACAAATTCATTTAGTATTCCGGGACAACATTCGAGTCTAACACTAAAAAGATTTTCATTATGAGTGCATGCAATTAATTTGAGATTTTTTTTATAGTTATATGATATTTATATTCATAAAATTTTTATTTTTTAATTTGGGACAACTTTTTATTATAATCTTGAATATTTGCAAAAAAATAAAAACAAATTCATAGTATCTCAGGACAACGTTTGATCTAATAGATATACACTGTCAAATATTCTAATGATCCACTTAGAGCAACGTTTGATCTTATAAATGTTCGTTGTATTTTCAAGTGTTAGAAGCAGATTTAGATTGAGGATTTTGATATGTTACAAATAAGGAAATTTCTCAAACTATATTTAAAATGTTGTTTACAAAAAAATCTTTCAAAATTTAATATGAGATTCTCACAAATTGTATGATCTTCTTATTCATGCAATTTTTATTAATTTATTTTAATTTTAAAAAACTTTTAAATTATAAAATCTTAAGTATTTATAATAAAATAAAAAAGTATTAATAATATCTTAAAGTGTCGCTGGGTCTTACACTAGTTTAAATTAAAGTGACTAGCCATGCATTGAAGTGCAATTACAACTAGAAACACAGACATGGCAACAGTATTTTGGAGAGACATGCCTACAGTGCTTCGGAAATCTAATTTTAGTAGTTCAGAAAAACTGTTATAAACTTTATAAATTACATCAACTATTTTTTTTAAATGTACATAAACTAATTTTAAACACCTAAAATTATAACCATAAAGAAAAAAAATGGAAAACTATGTTTTTAACCCCGCGGGGACGTGGGTGAACCAACTAGTATTACATATGAGTTATATAGACAGTGACAGACCCAATATTATTTTCATTTAGAAACATTGTTGAATGACATCACTAAAATTAGACAGTAATTTTAGTAGCAGACGAATAGATCATAATCAAATTAAAGACTTTATTGTTTATTTGAGACTTAAAACTTATTATAATAAAACTATATATGGGATTTTATCGGCGCTGGCTTATGAAACCTTTCGTGACCACCCTTGAATCCGTCCCTAGTTATAGAAATTTAAAATTTAGAAGCACGTAAAAAATCAACTGAAGATTTAAAATTTAGAAGCACGTAACAAATTTAGCAAAAAAAAATGAAAATTGAAGTGCGTAAAACGAATTGATAGCACCCACAATTTTTAAAAACATCATGTGGGAAGGAAAGAATTCAATAAACAATTAACAATAATTGAACAGGGAAATTTAGCTAAATTGATTCTTGTCTCTGCAATCTCATTTCTTGATAAAACCATTCGATGAACCTTTCAGCCTTCTGATCAACTGAATCTTCATCATGAGCCGCCAAATCCAGCGGCTCCAAATCTCCACCAATGGCAGAAGGCAGAGCAGGTTCAAGTGACAGTCTGCGATTTACGTCGCTTCCTCTTTCAGCCACCTAAACCTGCACACATAAACCACATTGATGAACTTGCATTCTTCAAGTACTTGTGCTTCGTGTAACCAATCAGTGGAGTGCTTGAAGGAGAAAACTCAAATTCCTCAAACAACCCATAATTGTACTTGTGTTTGTAAACCTTAAACCTCTTGAATTGTTTTGTTTTCTTGAGAAAAATGAGCTTAGGATTGATGGGTTTCTTCATCTTGGCAATGAACAAAATGGGAGCTTTGAGAAGGTTGTTTGAGACCTTGTTGAAAATGGGTAGTCTGTTTCTGGGCATTTTGTTGGATTTTTTGGGTTGGGTGGAGTGAGAGGAGAGTGAACTTTTTGGAAGCAAGAAAGGGTTTGATTGGGTTGGATTGTTGATCAAAGGTTGAGTCATGGTTAATTGAGGGAGGTTTTAAGGATTTAGAAAAGGTGATGAAGTGCAGGAGACGGTCAGATTGGTGGTGGAGAGCCTCTTGTAGCCAAGCTGTAAAAAGAGAATGGTCGGTCGCATTTTTTGGAGTTATTATATGAATCGATGGGAAGTAGCCGTTGGATTGGACCCTTCCTTGCCTGTTAAGTTCAATTGGGGCTTTATTCCTTGTTTTGAATTCTTAGGGTATCTTAGCATATCAAGTAAGATGTGTAGTCTCACGTTTATGAGCCCATATTCTTTCCCACCTCATCGCGGGTGATTATTCGAACCACGGGTGATTTATTAGGAGTCGAATTGGGTTGGGTTAAGTTTAATATTATTTTATCAACTTATTAAGCTGTGCAACACTTAAGCTTAAATCTACCCTTCACCTATTTAATGTAGAATTCCATCATAATATCCGTTGGTGCACATTTCATATCCATGAATAAATTGAAGTTCTCATATAAAAGATTCAAATTAATATAAAACATTCTACCAATGATTTTTCGGATTTTAATATCTTTAATCTTTTCCTTTGTATAATTAAATGATTCAAACAACTTTAACGTCAAAATATTGAACTATTGAACCAAGTCAATGCCTAAGTATGTTTTGCAATTATAATCATATATAAACTGTCGATACAAAGATTAGTAGGAAATTCCTCCCCAAATTGCAATGAAATGAACTCTGTTGAAAACAAACACGGGGGGCATCCAAAATCATTTTTATAATGTATAGTCAATTAGCGAACGTTAACCAATTAATTTGAGGATTAGCTAGCGTGGAGTCAAAAGGATCATCATTTACGAGTTTAATTTGCAGATAAGACATACATATGAAATCAAAGGACTAATCAATGCTGAATTTGTATTTCTTTTTCCTCTTTTGACTATAATGCTTTTTTTTTGTTTCAAGTGGACCAAAATCAAATAGTTGTGAACAGAAAAGTTGTTGGCCACTTTGTTGTGTAAAACGAGCTGTGAAGACAAATGTATCGGATATTTAGATAGAAATATACATCATCGAGGCATTTGTTATTGATATTCTGATTCAGCATATAATATGTTGAACATATTTTAATTTTTAAAAAATATATTAATCTCTTTATTTTTGTCACGACCATGGCCAAAACCACATATATACGAACATGCATTGCATACAATATAGATTGATATGAAGTTGCATACGTTGTCCATATGGTTAGAGAAAAATTTAAAGAGTAATAAAAGATTTATCGGTAGGACAATCAGGGTTCAAAACTTAGACAATTACAAAAGAAGGTTAATAGGTGGTTTCTTAAATACATTAGGATAGTTATATAAATAATTTAAATTTGGTTTTTGTAGTTTTTGGTCTGTTTAGGTGTTAAAAACATACGAAATTGAGCTGATAAGAAGAAGAAATGTGGAACCCTCTGATTGGACCTCCTAAGCACGTTGCCACCTCGTGCTTAGGATGAACTCGATAAAATCTGATGTTAAGCAAGCATGACTCATTTGTTTCGTCCTCAGGTCACCTAATTGAGAGAAAATAGAAGGGGAAAATGAGAGAAAAGAGGAGAAGAATATATTTGCTTAGAAAATTTGATAGGAAACCTAGAAATCGTCAATTTCGCGTCTACTGCATCCTAGGAGCAAAGTAAGTGGTTTCCTCAATTCTTATCTGTTCAATATACATTAATATATGCATTTAGAGGTCTGAATGTTGAAGTAAGGGTTTAGAGCACGAATTGAGCATAAAATCATATGAAGTGGGATATGGGTTTGTTCGTATCTAGATTTCAGTTTGTATCACAACATTGTTTTGAGTCATTTAGAGGCGGATCTAGTTGAAGTATAAAACATGAAAGTTGTTTATTTATGTGTCTAGTATATATTTGGAAAGTTTCAAATGCTACGTATGAGTATAACGGATTGTGGATATGAATTAGTGTAAACATGTCTAATCTGGCAAAAACTGTAGTTTGATATTGTGCGTAGTCTTCATTTGAACGACGTAGAGTCTGATTTTTGGTATAAGTAAACCTTTATATGTGTTTTATATGTTATTTAAATTTGAGAATAAAATGAGTTTGTTTGGTTGTCAACAGGAGAACATAACGCAAACTAGCCAAAATGTGAAAATAGGCCTGATTTGGATTCGCCAACTTCTATTGAAAATGGGACGTCTATAAATGTGGTTTAAAACATATGAGAGTGTCTTAATACATACTGAATTGCATGCATAAGTATATATTAGAAGTGTCAACATTGGAACATACATCATTCGAGCATCGCATGCATAAATTCGTATATATGAATTATGTATTGATGGGAAATTATGTGGTTATGTGTATTAGGTGAGAATGACTACAGAGAGGCTCCAGAGGCAAACTAAAGTACTCCCGCTTGTTTTGTCTTATGAGTGAACCCATTACGTACTTTACGTGATATATTGTATATTGTCTGATATATTGGTATTGCTATGAGTTGATATGAGACATGTGGAAATATTGGTATTGGTTATCTGATTATGTGATATTGGTGAAATTGTCTATGATTTGATTATTTTCCATTGGTAAATTCCTATTTGATATGCATTGAAGTATTGATTATCATATGCTGGACTCAATATGTGAGTTATCGGAATGTTATTGGAAATGATATTTAGGAATGATATTGACATACATTTGTGTGTATGTGCTGCATATGATTTCATATGATTAAAAAGGAATTGTATTGACCGATGTGTGCAGGTATTGCAATTCTATTGGAAATATTGGTTATATGAGAAAGTAGATGGAACTAAGTGCTATACACAACTAAAACTTGTATGAGCCACCTATATAATCCATTCTACTACATTGGGCTGGCCAGCAATTTATTTGATTTATTTGATCAGACCTACGGGTCAATTCTATTGGATATTGGTAAGACCTTCGGGTCAATTCTATTGGTATTGGAAAGATCCATGAGATCTGTTATATTGGAAACCCTGGACAATACTTGACATGTTGTGCGTCATTATCGAATAAAACAGAACATCATTGCATTCTTATTTAGTGTTCTTATCTTATATGGTTTACTTTTGATATATTGGACTGATTGTATATATGTTACCTTATTATATATTGTTTGATATTTGTTGGGTTCCTCATTGAGTTGCGACTCATATAAAGCATAAAATTTTTCCCAGGTATCAACAATTAGCTTTTGAGCCGATTTGCAGGCTTGTAGATACACCAATGTGACAGAGGTCGAGATATCGCGATCACTCTCTCTCTCCATCAAACATGTGCATATAGGGTGTTAGAGGATGATATCTTAATGGTTCATCATGTTTTATACCAAGTCTGCTAGACTTGACTTGTACTATATGATGTATATTACGTGTTGACGAATTTTGTTAGTTCTGTCATATTTGTGTTGGTAGTTTATACTTGTTGTAATCTCATTCATAGATATGCAAGTGCTATTATATGTTATAGAGTTATGTGAATATATGTAATATAGGTATGGGTTTTACATTGATTGGTATTAGAGCTAGGATTAGGTCTTAAATGGGCAATCATACATGCATAACATTTGAATTGCATAAGCTACTTGGTATTTGAGATAACATTTTCATATGTAGAATCATGGTGCGAGGAGGTCACAGGAGAGAGAGATCGGCTAACCGAGACCTTGTTGATGCACCTTATGCACCATATGTTGATAGAGATGTACATACATTGCATCAACAAAATGAACAGGAAAAGTGTGCCCCTCCAGTTCCAAGAGAACTTCGCTTCAAAAAGTTGAGAAAACTTGGAGTTAATCTATTTCATGACATTACTGATCCAGTCGTAGTGGAAGCTTGGTTAGAAAGTACAGAAATGGTGTTTAATCTGATGCAATGTACACCAGATGAGAAGTTTGATTATGCTATGTTTTTGCTTCAAGGGGATGCCTAAAATTGGTGGAAGACAATTTCACATTCATTAAATCAGCCGCCGATGTTACTTTGGGATGGCTTTCTTCGAGAATTTCATGAAAAGTACACTCCGCCTGTGTTCAGAACTGAGAAGCGTCGGCAGTTTATTGAGCTGAAGCAAAAGAACATGTCGGTTGCTGAGTGTGGACTAAAATTCACACAACTCTTCGCATATGCAACAAATTTGATTGTCACCGAGCAAGAAAAATGCCATAAATTTGAGGAAGAATTATCTTATAATATTTGCAGCAAGTTGACTCCTTATGATCTGTAGACATTTTCTAGATTGACAGCGACATCAATTAGGGTGGAGAAATTGGCAAATGAGATGAAGGAGTTTGCCTCAGGCCCAGGGGAGTCAAGTGGTAGATTTAGAAAGCGTAAAGAGTATTCAGCTCCATTTCAAGCATCTAGTGGTGGAAATAGCAAGGGTGCATTTTCAAGGTTCAAACGAGGATCATTCGGGTCTTCATCTTATTCAGGTCGAGGACAGAAACCCACTTACTTGAATCTGAAGCCTTACTGTTCTACTTATGGAAAACAACACTTCGGTGAGTGTCGTATGAAAGTTGGTGGATGTTATTATTGCGGAGATAGGGGCCATTACTTTCGTGATTGTCCTAAGCATTCGGAGGCAAGGCTGATTCAGGAACCACGGTTCAAGGATCACAAACATCAGGTGTTCCTTTTGGCAAGGGTAGAGGTCGAGGTAGGACTGGTTCCACTGTACCGATAGGAGGTTCTAAGACATCACTTGCTCAGAGCTCATAATCTCAGGCTCCGACACAATTATTCGCCTTATCTCGACAGGAGGCAGTGGTAGCACCGGAGGTTGCATCAGGTAAACTTCTTATTTCTAATCATGAGGCATATGCATTTATAGATCCTAGATCCACGCATTCATTTGTTTCACGATTTTTTGCATTTTATTTCATACATGCCTTGAACCTCTGGGATTTGAGTTGAGTGTTACTAAACCTTTGAGAAACCTAATTATTGTGAATAGTGTGTATCGAGATTGTCATATTCAAGTTGAAATAATGAAACTACCTGCAAATTTGATATTGACGTCATTTTGTGATTTTGATGTTATTTTGGGTATGGATTGGTTGATTCGGCACCATGCGATTGTTAATTGCTTTACTAAAGAATTTATATTTGAGTTGCAAGATGGGCAGAAAATTGTATTTCATGGTGAAAGAAAGATCATTCCAACATGTTTGATATCAGCTGTTCATGCTTCCAGACTGATCAAGAATGGATGTCAAGCATACCTAGCTCACGTGGTTGACACTAGCATTTCGGTGGCAAAGCTCCAAAATATGCCGATCGTAAATGAGTTCCCGGATGTTTTTCCAGCTGATTTGCCAAGGTTTCCACCAGAAAGGAATACGGAGTTCAGTACCGAGTTATTACCTGGAATAGCTCCTATTTCTATATCACCATACAGAATGACACCGCTTGAACTCAAGGAGTTGAAAACTCAGCTG
>CAODLS012453530.1:0-23647 GCA_948243855.1 Flueggea neowawraea | reverse complement strand
TCCTTCGGCTATGGTAGCGCAGATGCAGGAAGTTAGTCTCAGAACGAGTATTTGATATGTCAGTCAGGACTCTCTCTTTTCTTGAACTTCTACCTATTTCTGAATGGACCCTGTAGAAATTTTGTATGTCTTTGCATAATTCTATATATATGTTCTTTGACCCTCTGTGTATTTCTGCATGTTATTAGGATGCATTCTTTTGAATTTTAGTGTATTTTCGTATATGCTCAATTGAACTTTTGTATACTTCTGTATGTATGTTGTTTGACTCTGGTGTTGCGCATTCGTTTGTGTTTCACATTCTGTTGGGTATGTTGATCTACTAGTGTATTTGCTAGAAATCTTTAGAAGCTATGTCACCTCTATGTATCTATAGTTTAGCTAAACCAGAGTTCTAGTGTGGCATGATCATTTTGAATGAGCAGGAGTGGCAATTAATATAAGGTTTTAGATGTGGAAGAATATGATATTGCCCTTAGAATGAATTGGGTTTTGACTTGGTATGTCATTTTGAATCACCTTTCATAGCGGGTGTGTTTTAACCTCTTGATCAAAGCAAATCATGTTAGCACGATAAGCATAACAGTACTAAATGGAAGAAGAATGTTCTATTGTGTTGGTGAATGGTATATGGCTATAAGCTAATCGAGTTTCTAAACTCGAAGGTGAATTTGTAAGACGTCCCTATGCCAGCGGTGTGTGATTTTCTAAAATGCCTGTCACAAAAATCTCTAGGATTGAGTCATGATTGAATTGAGACTTGATGTCCTTCTAATATTGAAGGCTTCGTAGGGAGAATTGTATGATAAAGGTAATGATGGAGCAATATTGCTATAAGGGTATCAGAGTTGGATATGTTAGGATTTGGATTCGAATCCATGGTATTTGTAATAGTTTGGTGCTCAGGGAAGTATGAATGTTTGAAGTGCTAGGGGCATGGCGAGAAACCCTTGTACTATTCAATTTCATCAATTTAAGAATACTCGACATCTAACGTAGTGAAGAGTTCATCTGTCGTCATGATGATTCCCATTGTTAATGATGTTTTAACTTGAGGAATTATGGTAAGGATCATGAGATGAATTGTATCTGCAAGAGAATTTGGGAGGATTTAAGAATAAAACTTGGGGTTTTGATATTCTAAGAGTAATATCTCTTGGTACCTCAAGCTATCTTAGTCAGTAACATCTGAATATGTTGCATTCCTTTGCTCTATGTGGTTGCCAAAGGGTTGAATTGCAATTGCGTATTTTAACCTAGGTGACTTTGTTAGGAGTCATCTGACTCTCTTTCTTTTCGCTCCATGTGTCTATCTAACTTTTGGAGTCTCATCTTTGATAAGTGTCTGTGCTCTGTGGCACATAATTTTGGCCCTGGGAATGTATTTGTGAATCAGGGATAGTTGTGTACTCTGATAACAGAGGTGGTATATCATCTGAATATCAGTGGAAGTTCTTAAGGGACTTCACTCTGTTGACATGCATCGTGCTTTGTACATTCTGTTAGCATATAAGTCTGTATCATCTGTCTCAGTCTCTGCATGCTTCAGTAACATTTGTCTCTGAGACTGCATGGTTTACATCCTCTCTATCTGTTTGCATATTCTGGTACGAGTAGTATGGGATGTTAGTGAGTTACAATTAATTTCTCTATGGAAGATCTTTTAGAGTTATGGATTTTGACTTGATTTTCTCGGTGATTGATATTATAATTTGACTAGACCTCAATTTATAGTGGTGATAGCATTCTGTAAGACTCTGAAATCCTTCTGATATGAAACTTCTGGAAATTTGGGGACTTATTTCTTTTGAGGGGAAAGTATGTAATACCCCGTCTATTTCGATCAATTCCTTGTAGCATTTCGACCAAATTCCGACAAGGTCTTTGTTGGAATGTCATTTGACTTCGAATGATCTTAGTTCAATTCCAATTTGAACCTCGAATGATTTAAGTGATGTTGGGTGTTTGAAGATGTTTGAGGATATTTAAGAGTGTATTCAAAAATAATTTGTTGATTTGGAGGATGATTTGACGTTTGATGATGAATTATAGAAGTAATTTTCGAGGATTAAGTGTTATAGAACCCTGAGGGAGGTCCGACACACGTTTAGAAACGTGAAACGTCGAGTATGTGGCTGGACTAGTGACAATGCAAGTTGTCCAAACAAGCAATACGTATATTATCTGGACAAGGAACATAACGTACGTTGGGTAGCCACGACGTACGTTATCTGGGGTGTAAGGATGATCAACATAAATTGGCATCAACAACGTACGTTGTATTGTGTTTGTTCCAGATCCGTGGCTACTGGATGCATCACAACGTACGTTGATGGTATACGACGCACGTTATGGATGACAATAACGTACGTTAAGCATGAGAATTATGTACGTTGCTTTGTTATTTCACTGAAACGGTGCGTTTTGATCAGCCCGTCTTTTTAAACCCCAAACCTGACCCTCTTCGTCATTTTTCTGCCATTTTCACTCAAAACTCTCTCAATCTCATTTGGGTCGCTCTCTCCTTGGTCACCCATCATTCCTTAACATCATCTGAGGTAAGATCAACACCTTTCTTCCTTTCTAACTCATTTTCATGCGTTGATTCATGGAAATGTCATTTAACTCAATTTGAAATGGGTTTCAATTTTCGAATGATAATTGATGAATGGATGTTAGATGACGCTAGATCATGTTAGATAGGACTTAGATGAACACGATTCAAGCTTTGAATCGAACAATTTGATGAGTTTTTGGTAGACCTCGGGTTAGGTTTGAGTTTGATAATTTTTAGGACGATTTGGAGTTTATTTGTGGAATCTGATGTTGAATTCATGTTCAGGGGATCGATTAGAGTCAAGATATATGATTGATTTCAATATTTGTCGGTCGAATCAAAAGTTTAGTAGTTTTGAGAATAAATTCATGGTTTTTACAAGTTTTGTAAATTTCTGGAAAGTTGACTCTAGATTTGTAATTTTGAAAAATCAACGGCTAGATTTGTAATTTTGGAGAAGTTTGAGACATATTTTTAATTTTAAGGAATTAGACTAAATTCGCGATTTCTGAGAGTGCGGAAAAGAATTTGAGGATTCTGACTTATTGATGTTTATCGGTAATCCCAGGACACTTTGCGGACTATTTTGAAATTTGTTAAGTTTCGGGGACTAAAACATAATTTTAAACTGGTCGGGGACCAAACTATAATTTTACGTGGATGGTATATTTTGGGTCGTGGGTGGTGGATTCACTCCCGATATAGATTTTCAGTGACCTCGAGGGTCCAAGTCTGCATTGCATACATATTCAATAATGCTACAGTACCATATCTGACTCTATTGTAATAAATCTCTGTTGTCAGTTCTGTTTAGTTCCCGAGGCGACCAGTCCTTCACCGGTGGACCGCGATTGGATTATTAGATCGGTGTCCAGGTGAGTGGATGACAACTTCAGATACGTAGGTTGTGTCTTCTGAAATTATATTATTTTTTATGTGTCTAACCCTTTTCATGTAATCTGGTATAATTAAAGGATAGGAATCCTAAAATTTGTTTGTGTGAAACCTCTGTTATGAAAATGGATATCTATTTCGAAAATTTCAAAGGTATTTGAAAATAAATATTATTTTTTAATATTTATTACAAATTTTGGAAATAAATCTTTTGTATGGATTTAGAAATGCTTTGTAAAAAATATTCTTTCTAGATTTAAGAATTTTTTCTAAAATAAATATTTTATTCTGAAATAACAGTTCTGATCTACAAAAGAATAAATGTATTTTCAGTGCTTTGAAAAATTTTCGGAATAAATATTTTTGTCTGAAAATTTGGAATGAATTTGCAAATTTCGAATGTTTTTGGCAAAAGATTTTTATTTGGGACACCCAGCTACGTCATAGCGTAGCTTTGATACACTGTTGTATCATTTGCCTAAGTGGCTATATTGAGTGCCTAAGTGGCTTTATTGAGTGCCTAAGTGGTTATTATCGAATCCGGTTGACTCGACATATTTTGTTCGGGTCCCATAAAATTTTGAAACTATACTCTGAAAATACTTTGGAAGTTTTCCATCTGAAAATGCTTTGAAAATGGTTTTCGTCTGGAAAATGTTTTGGAAATATTTTGTCTGAAAGTACTTTGGGGAATTTCCTGTCTGAAGCTACTTTGGAAAATTTTGTTTGAAATACTTTGAAAATAATAATAATAATAAAGACGAGTTTTGGTAAATCTTCTGAAAGGAAATATTTTGGATATTCCGAACTTTAGAACGTAAACGTTCTTAGTAAATTTAATAACTTATTTAATCAATTTGGGTGATTGTCTGTTGTCTTCCTTGTATGGAAAGGATTTCGAAATGGTTTTAAAAACCATTATTATATATAGTGTGTATATGTACATACACTTATATCTGCATATGATATATTTTGAAATGTTTTCAAAATAGTCTTTGTGAGGAACATATAAGGCGGTCTGAAGTGTTGTCCATCACTGGGTTTGACCCCCTTTTCTTTCTTTGTTCTCTCTATACTTCACTTTTCACATACTTTGTAGCGGTTGTTGATCTTCCGCGCTCAGCGATGTGTTTGTCAGCAGCGAGTGCCCCGTTGTTCGGGCTAGACTGTCAGTTCTGTTAGATGCTCCACATATCGAGTAGTAGATTATGGTCCTGTAATTGAATTTGAAATGGTTCAAATGTTTTCAATTATATTTATTTATTTAATGATTTTATTATTATTAATATTTGGGAATATTATTTTCGAAACTTATTTTTGTTAAATGATCTTAATTTGTTTAATAATAATGTATTTGAATAATTGTTTTGTACTCTGATGCTTGTGCGGGAAGGGTTGGCTTCCACAGACTGTCCGTCTCGTACGCCGGTCATGGCCCGACTTTGGGTCGTGACAACCATAATTAAGGATGATCATATATATGGGTTAGGTAAATTCGGTTTAGGTCGATTATGGATGATTCTAAATTGTTTTGAAGGATTGGACCTTAGATTCATGTTCAGAAGGTTGATTAGAATCAATGTTGGTGATTGATTGTAATTTTTGTCGGTGAAATCAAGATTGTCGAGTTTTGGAAGTTAGGGGAAGGTGACTTACTCAAGTATTCCATTTGGCCAACTCGAGTAAGCCAGGTCATAGATAAGGCTTCCATATAACTCGAGTAATCCAGGGCCTGGATAACTTGAATAAGGCTTCTCTCTTACTCGAGTTAGCCACAGTTCGAAGGGACCAAAGATGTAATTTTTCGTATGTTGCAATTTTGAAGAGTTAGAGGTCTAATTTTGGGATTTTGACTTCTTGGAGGACCTATTGGTAATTTCTTAGGACTTTGAGGACTAATTGATAATTTTATGAGGTTCCATGAACTAAAGTGTAATTTTACAAAAGTTCAGGGACCGTATCGCAATTTTGTATTGATTCTTATTTTGGGTCAAAAGTGTTAGATCTTGGATCGTAATAGGATTTTGGGTGATGTTTGAGCATCCGAGTATGCATATACATGTGCACACATTTTTGTACCACCACAGCACCAGTATCCCATCACTTTGTTTATGATATCTTTGTTTCAACTTCTTGTTCGTTCTAGTAAATCAGTTGCCAGATAGTGGTGCCTGACTGCTTTTACGTGGACATATAAGTGAGTATATGGCAGCTTCAGACACATAGGTTGTATCTCAAAACTGTATTCATTTTTGTTGTGCTTGGCATATAAATTGAAATTGGACTAATACGAGGATTTGTTAATTTAATAATCTGATTATGTTGTTAAATAATCCATACTTTGGTTTTGAAATTCGATATATATGTATTATATATCCTCTATGATTTTGATTCTGATATGCATGATTATGTTTTGGTACTATTTTAGTATGGTTTTGTTTTTGATTATGGGATGCCTATACTATGGGGTACGTAGTCATTGCTATACTAGTACATTGATGAAGCCCCAGTCATCAGGGAGTGTTGGTAGCTATGCTGTCGTGGCCTGATGCATAATTTGGTATTTTGAACTGTTTTCAAAACAGTCTTTGTGAGGCACGTATAAGAAATTCTGGAGTGTCATTCCTCACTGGGTTCTTACCCGATTTCTCTTTCTTTGTTTATTTTTGTCTTTGCTTACAAGTTGACTTTTGGATCGGCAACCGTTTGGCATCTCGCTCAATAAAGCGTTATACATTGGTCAGCGACGCCCTTTTGGCAGAGCTTCTTCTTTTGTTTTAGTGCTTCGTACCGAGATGCTGTTGCGTTACTGGGGTTTCTATTTTTTTCTTTGACTACTCTGATTTCATTACAGTTTTACTTGTATTTGATTTCACATTTATTATATTTTCATATACTTATATGTATATATATATATATTCATATATGTGTTTTGATATCGAACGTTTTATTAAAAATGTTTTGGTAATCAAATGGTAGTGTTTCTGATTACTTGAGGCTTGTTTGAGATGGGTCAGACTGGCATAGACAGTCCGCCTTGCACGCCAATAATGGTCCTAGAACGGGTCTTGACAATAACAAAGTGCGTGTGCATGCGTATACAAATTCAAATGCTCAAACAACGCCCAAAAACCCATTATGACAGAAGATCTCACACTCTCGACCCAAAAATCGGAATAGTCGTAAAATTACTATTTGGTCCCTAAACTTTTGTAAAACTATATTTGTCACTAGGTCCAAGTAAAATTATGAATTAGTGCTCAAAATTTTCAAACATTACAGATAGGTCCTTCCAAGTAGTCATAATCCTCAAAAGAGCCATCAAACTCTCAGAAATTGCAAAACCATCCCTAAACTCTCTAAATTTCAAATCTGGCTCCAAAGATACAAAATATCAAGTTCAGTCCTCAAGCATGCAAAATTTTCAACTAGTCCTATCGCAGAAAATTACACCAAAAACACCCTACGCTTGATTCCACCATTAGAAATCGTTTCCAATCACATACATTGCATCCACTTAATCTCTACTGATGATTTCAACAGGTATGAATTTCTCTATCTCATGAGACACAAATCTGAATCCTTTGAAAAGTTTAAGGAATTCAAAAGTGAAGTACAAAACCAACTTGGCAAGAATGTCAAAGCACTTCGATTTGATCGTGGTGGAGAATATGAGATATCAGAACTTCCAATCATCTTAAAGAATGTGGGATTGTCTCACAACTTACTCCTCCTAGAACACCTCATTGGAATGGTGTGTCTAAAAGGAGAAATCAAACTCTATTAGATATGGTTCAATCAATAATGATTCAAACAGATCTTCCAATCTCGTTTTGGGGTTATGCCCTAAAAACTACTGCATTCATACTCAACCGAATTCCATCTAAACATGTTGAAAAGACATCATATGAGATATGGAATGGGAAGAAGCCCTTAATGTCTTTTCTTAAGATTTAGGGATGCGAAGCTTTTGTGAAACGACAAGCTTCAGAAAAGTTAACACCCAAATCTGATAAATGCATATTTGTGGGGTATCCAAAGGAAATAAGGGGATACTACTTGTATAACCGTTATGAGAACAAAGTGTTTATCGCTAAAACCAGTATATTTTTTGTAGATCAATTTATTTTCAAAGGTAATAGTGGTAGTAAAGTACTCCTAGAGGAAATAAAAGAACCACAAATAGCCACTAAAGATGGAATAAAGACTCAAAATGACTCACAAGGTGTTGTGGAGTCTGAATCTGAAACACAAGGCCCAAGAAGGTCTGGTAGGATTCGTCACGAGCCTAAGAGATATGGATTTCTCATAACTAACGATAAAGGAATTGTTCTTACAGACCATAACGAGCATACAACCTACCAAGAGGCGATTGTAGATTCAAATTATGCAAGATGGCTTGAAGCTATAGATTCAGAAATGCAATCTATGTATGACAACCAAGTTTGGAACTTGGTGGATCCACCTGATGGAGCCAAGGTCATTGATTGCAAATGGATTTACAAGATAAAAGCCGATGGGATCTTCAAGGCAAAGCTTATTGCAAAAGGTTTCAAACAAACTCATGGTATTGACTATCACGAAACCTTTGCACCAGTAGTCATACTCAAATCCATTAGGATTCTTCTTACCATAGTAGCATATTATGACTATGAGATATGACAAATGGATGTCAAAACAGCTTTCATAAATGGATATCTCCTTGAGGATGTGTATATGACATAACCCAAGGGTTTTGTCAATACTAAGATTTCTAAAAGGTATGCAAGCTTCAAGAATCCATTTATGGATTGAAGTAGGCATCCCAATGTTGGAATCTTCGTTTTGATGAAGCAGTCAAAGAGTTTGGATTCATCAAGAGCGAAGATGAGCCTTGTGTACACAGGAAGGTTAGTGGGAGTGTAATAATGTTCTTAGTATCGTATGTTGACGATATCTTGATCATTGGAAACGACATTCCAACCTTGCAGAGTGTCAAGACTTGATTTGGAAAGTGTTTCACAATGAAAGACTTAGGTAAAGCCTCGCGTATCCTAGGGATACAAATCTATAGAGATGCATCTAAGGGGCTAATTGAACTAAGTCAAAGTGTGTGCATTGAAAAGGTGCTAAAGAGATTTAGCATGTCGAATTCCAAGAAAGGAATGATTCCCATGGTTTTTGAAAAATCATTAAGTAAGGCTGGTTGTCCTACAATAAGACAAGCCAGAGATTACATGAGTAGGATTCCATATGCTTCTGCAATTGGATCTATCATGTATGTCATGCTTTGTACACGCCCTGATGCCGCATATGCTCTAAGCATGACTAATAGATTCTAGTATGATCCAAGTGAAAGTAACTGGACCACATTCAAGAATATCCTTAAGTGCTTGAGAAGAACTAAGGATGTTTTTCTTGGTCAACGGAGGACAAGAAGTCAAACTAGTACTAAGTGGTTACACTGATGTTGAATTTCAATCTAACCATGATCACAATCTGGTTATGAGTTTTGCTTGAATGGAGATGTAGTCAGTTGGAAAAGTTACAAGCAAGACACTGTGGTCGAATCTAATATAGAGTCTAAGTATATAGATGCGTCAGACGCAGTAAAGGAAGTTGTTTGGCTCAAGAAGTTCATTACTGGTTTGGATGCTGTCCCAACCATCGCAAACCCAGTAGACTTGTATTGTGATAATAGTGGTACTGTTGCTTAAGCCAAGGAGCCCAGATCATAGAACCAAACTCATACTTAGACGTTTTCACCTTACTCGAGATAGTCGGAAAAGGAGACATCAAGATATGCAAACTTGAATTTAATGACAGTGTACCAGAACTGAAACATGAAAGACACGCCAGGTCTTTAGGTATTAGGTTCATTCTTGATTGAGACTAGTGCGAGTGGAAGATTGTTAGAATTGTGCCCTAGTCCAATCATTGATGTACATTGCCATTCAATTATTTAATAAAGAGGCATTTCATTTCTATGAAATATAATATGTTTTATGAAGATAAAACTCCATGAATAGTTTATTCTTCCTTATGCCATCAAGTGCATGACTTGATATTAAAATCCTAATGCAATAGGAATACTATTCTAAATATTCTTAATCGATCATTATCATAAGAATAATGATGAATTAAGAGTAGTATGTTGTTAAGTGGATAATCACGTTTTACTGATTATGGATATGGGATATCAACTTAGAACATAGATATATGTTAGGGAACATTTATTGGACAGACCCGCTATGAAAGCACTTCATGGATTGTTGTCACAAAATAGCTTCCATGCAGTGGTGATGTTTGAGTCCTATGACTGAAACTCACTATCGACTCCTACATGAGGAATTGCATGTTTTGACTTAGTCAAACGTTATCCGTAACAGGGTAACAATAAAGGCTATGATTAGATATGTTATGAATCATGTAGAGGAGTGATAGTGAGAGTGATGGATTTGTTCCTCTTATGAAGAGTGATATCTCTTGGCCACTTGATGAGTGGGATTGATGGAATGTATGCATACACGAATGAATTGATAAAGGAGTTTACCAATGTCATTTGTTATATCAATCTACTTGAAATCAAGAAACATGCTAAGCAATATAAGGTTAACATGTGACCATGCCTTATACTTAGACGAGATATCGTGTGACAAAATGATTGAATATCAAACTGTGAAATGTTAACTCGGATTACCAACATCCACTCGATTTTGGGTTGTCATAATGTATTACTAGATACCGCTTATGGACTTTGGGCCCAAAGGTTTGGGACAATGCCGATTGCCAATTTCGAGTTGGCATATTGGGTCACACACAAGAACGTATTGGATTGGTTACAAATGTTCTATCTTTTGTGATGATTGAATTACTATGATAATTAATTTGATTAATCGATAATAATTCATGGTTTTATGATTTATGTATTAAATAAGATTTAATATATGATCCATTAATGTAATGGGCTTTTTAATATGAATCACTAATTATTTAATAATGTGTGACATAATTTGGCCCATGAGTGGTTTATTCTTATGATAATGTATAATATAATTAAAAGCCCAATAATATAATTAAAGGACAATAACATTAACAAGAACCCATGTGAATTTCAGCATACCCGACCTATTTAGGAGCATGAAAAATTCGGCACATTAAACCTAAATGGGAAGGAAAAGTTTCGGATCACATCTTCCTATTTTTTAGGAGTCTTTATCCTTGTAAGACAAGGAGAATTTTGGCACATGCACAAACTAATTAGGAGTCCAAGACTAATTAGGAGTTTTTATTCTTGTGTGACAAGGAAAATAAAACCCTAATTTGTATGTGACAAATTTAATTAGGAAGTGTTTAATTCTTATCGGACAAGAAAGACAAACCTAGTGAGACTAGGATTGGAAATTCAGCACACTTCTTCTAGATTAGGAAGACACTGAATTCTTGGATGACAAGGAGAGGAAAATTTCGGCCCTATTGTGCACCTATTTAGGTCTCCTCATATGCCTATAAATAGGATGCACTCCTTCCTATTCCATTCATTCCAAGGCAAAGCCGAATTTGAGAGTGCCACTTTCAAAGAGAGAACATTATTTTGTGAGCTTTTAGAATATAGATTCTAAAAGGGTGCTAGTACACTCCACCGATCCAAGGTAAGTTCGTTTGTGTGGATACCTCTAGACACGTTTGCGCAAAGGCAACGTGAGAAACAAAGGGTGGTTCGGGTTTTAATACTAAAAGGTACACCAACATCTCACACGGCCGAACTTTCGAGTATTGGATTTAAGGTAGATCTTCTAACCCTAATCATATATGTTGATATGCATGGATCATTGGGGGAATTCTAGTGTTTAAATGTTTGTTATTTCGTTGTACGATTTACTTATGAATGTCATAAATGAGCCGTGAATTCCAACAAGAAATTAGTTAGGGATAATGGACGAACAATGTAGAGGAGTCCCTATTGAGTTGAGAGAGTTTTAAGTGAGAGAGGAGTGAGTAAATGAGGGAAATCGGGTTGTTGGGTGCTTTAAAGATGTGTTGCACAAAGACAATGTAAGTTATGACAAAGGACAATGTACGTCGTCGGGGTCGAAATCACGTTCAGTCACTTCTATTTCAAACACAATGTACGTTGCACTACATTAACGTATGTTATGCATATACACAACATACTTTATACTCGAATTTAACGTATGTTGATCATCTTGCGAATTTCCAATTAACGTACGTCATGCTCTTAAACCAACGTATGTCTTGACACTCACAGCTTCCATACTTGATGTCTCTCACGCCTGAACTCGTTCCAGATCATCCTCAAAGCTCCTCAACTCCTAAAGCCTCAAAAATGCATTCAAAACCTAAGATCAAACATCGAATCACCATTCGAATCATCGAAGAGTCCGATTCGAATCGAACTGAAGATTTTTTAAATGAGAAGGATATTACAATAGTCTTATAAAAAATTGAAAAATTATGGAATTTGTGTAGCAATTGCATAAATATTGTTGCAGATAATATTAGATGATAAATATTATAAATGTTTATATGATAGTTAGGATGGACTTCACTATTCATTTCTCATTCACTAAAGACAATTGGGGTTATTCCATTGATAGTTAGGGTGGATTTCAGTATTCACTACTCACGCTAGTGTTGACTATATTAATTGTTATAATTGGTTTGACTCCACGTGTACGTCTTAGTTTTTGGTAGTTGAAGTGTTATAGATCCTATTATCTATTTCAGGCTCCGGGGAACTAGCCTACTTACACTTATCATATTTGGCTTTGCGCTTAATAATCAACTTAGTTCATTAAGGTGCGTAACTTTTAATCTCCACAATGGAGAGATTAATTCTTCCACACATCTTATATTAGCTTTGTGGATTAACTAATTAATCTATAAAGCACATATAAGATGCCTTCTCCTGTGCCATGCATTTGCTTTTATAGGCTTTCTCTATGGTGGAAGTTTTTGAGAATTTTAATGCGGGTTTCACTTTTCAACTGAAACCATAGATGGTTGTCAAGCTTAGATTTCGGACATTTATTTTTTTTTTCCTTTTATTTTTCTTTTCGACAATATCTTTATCGAATATTGATCGCATTTTTGTTTTGCATAGTGAGGACTTCTCGGGTTTGACATCCATCCGGACTTAGTAGACTATACTAAAGAGGGCGAGATGCCTTTCTTGACGCCAGCGAGGTGACTACTTAGAGAAAAGCAGAGATGATGATTCAATACTTAGACATGTTGAGCATGACAAGCACTACTCTTGAACTTTATGTATATATAAAATATGAACTGTATTTATTAAATTTTTTAAAGTTATTATTATATATATGTTTTTATCTGTTTAGATTCAATTTGATAAAGATATTAAAAAAAAAAGAAACCTATAACTAGTATAGTAGCTACCTAAATTTGGGAAAATACAATTTTACCAAGTTTTGTAATGATCACATATTCAGCAATTGATTTGCTTTCTCTGTAAGTGAGAGGTGGTCACTATCCAATTAATGAAGTTCTTGCTAAAACTCTATTAAAGGCCATAATTGGCGAGCATTTAATTACACTGGTAGTAGTATATATATGGTGCAAATGACTCCATTGATTTATACATTTTTCTTCTGTGCCAAAACAACAACCAACATCTTCTTGCAAGTTCTTTTATCTCTTCCCAACTTTTGTTTGAGACAACCAGTTGGCTCCATCAGTGGTATGTCAACTGTTAAATTTCTGTGGTTCTTTCTTGCTTCAGACAAGTTCTTTGACGCTCAAGTTTTGCATATTGGTTTATTAATAATGAGTTCCTCATCTTCTTCATGTGTTATGTTTCCTATCTCAATGCCTGGTCCCTTAAATAGTTTGGCCATCGTAACCCTAAAACTTTTCTAGCACCCTTTCCATAAACCAAAACCCTGCTTTTAACGAACTCTGTGAGTGTCTTCTCCTCGATAGCTGTCCACACCTCGTGTCTAAACCAACTCTTCCTTTCGGTTGCTCAATTTGTCTCCATTTTAATGATTTTCTTTTCGGATGGAAGATGAAAGTGGTGATCACAAGGCACTATTATATTGTTTTCAACATGTTTTCAACATGTTTTCGAATCTAAATATATGTTCTAAGCATTTAATGATTTCTTTTTTAAAAAAAGAAAAAGAAAAGGGTTTTTGGTTGCATGTGCATTCTGAGAACAATATTTCTCCCAACCAAATTGTTAATACATTTTTTTTAGAAAATTTAACTAATAATTATCTCATACATTTTTTGAATTTGATTTCCATTTTTTGATACATTTTTATTGTTATGATCATTGCTATAAAATAAATATGCCCATCGGTAAAAATTTTGGTTTGCTTTGAAATTTAGTTGTCTTGACCATTCATGTCAATATGCACGCATTCGATCAAGCAAACATTATGCATTCAGTGTTCTGTTAGGTGTTTGAAGTCCAAAATAATTTAGAAGGGAATATAATGGGCGTAAATCTCCCTTCAACAATTTTTTTTTTCAACATTTGGAAGATGTTAACACGTAATTCTCAAGAGATTTCAATCCTAATACGACAATTCAGATCGTGTGCAATATTATTAACAACTTTCTGTGTAAATCTTGACGGGCTGATTAATTTGGAGACATTACAGGCCAAAACGATGAAGATTTATTTGTTGCTTTTATTTTTGACAATTAGTGAAGCTACTGTAGACTTTCTGCTCTCTCCTATTCCTTATCAATGGTAAGTCTTTTTTTTTGTTTTTTGGTAAGCCAGTGGTAAGTCAATTGTTAAACCATTTTCCTTATTGTGAATACTCACCCATGTTTAGCTCGCATAAACATGTAAAGATAAGTTGTGATATGACTCATAATAGGCAGAACCCATATTTAGACCCCTAGATTTATACCTAATATCTCTTTAGCCCAGTGAACTTTTTATTTTTTATCTATCAGTCCATTCAATGTAACACTGTTACTTTTACTGTACATGTAAGATTTTTTCATCATGGCTTGATGACATAGAACCGGTGACATAGATGTCAATTGTACCAAAATATGGCGGAACACATCTAACCCCTTGAACTTTCATCCAACATCCCTCTAGCCCCCTGAACTTCATATTTTACTTATCAGCTCATTGTACTTTCTAAAACATATGTTAAAAACCCCTTCAAATCAGTTAAATGAAATATCATTAACAAAATCATGAATTAAAAAAAGAATATGAATTGTTTGTTTAATTTTATTTACTCCAAATATATAATTTTGCAACATTACAAGCATATGGTTTGTTTAATTTGATTTACTCTTATAATATATAAGAGTATTCCGTATATGATCAACATATATATATCAAGTTAATTAAAGGTCACTCGGGTTTGTTTTGTACATGAAATTCTTGATTAAAATTGTAACATATAACAATTTCATAGATCAATTTTTAGAAAAACAAAAAAACATCATTTTTCGTGCAGGCACCCACGAAATTTACTTTGGGTTTCATATTTTTTTAATTTGCTTCTCACTTCGGGCAATTATCAATAATTTTTCTGTGGACTTCCGAAAATTTGTTTTATGTAGCTTGGCAAGGAAATTTCAAAGCATAGGTACATGACCGTTTACATCTAAGACCTATTGCTCATGCAATTTTGGATCCTCATTTTGGTCAACCGGCCTATAAAAGGATATTTTTTTAGTGAACGTATCACAATTAATTTCTCTTATATATTCTATAAAATTATTATACGTTTCAGTTTTAATCAAGAATTTCACGTACAAAACAAATTCGAGTGACATTTAATTAATTTGATATATATTTGTTGATCATATACGAAATGCCCTCATATATTGTAAGATTAAATCGAATTAAACAAACATATGCTTATAATGTTACAAAATTATATATTGGGAGTAAATAGAATTAAACAAGCCATTTATGTTTTTTTAATGCATGATTTTGTTAATGATATTTCATTTAATTGATTTGAAGAGGTTTTTAACATATGTTTTATAGAATTCAGTAAGCTGATAGGTGAAATATGAAGTTCAGGTGGCTGTAAAGATGTTGGATGAAAGTTCAGGGGTTAAATGTGTTCCAAAATATTTTGGTACAGTTGACATCCATGTCACCGGTTCTATGTCATCAACCTATGACAGAAAAATTTGACATGTACAGTAAAAATAACAGTGTTATGTTGAATAGGCTGATAGGTGAAAACTAAAAAGTTCAGTAAGTTGATAGGTGAAAATTAAAGTTCAATGGGTTAAAGAGATATTGAATATAAGTTCAGAGGGTTAAATATGGGTTCTAACCTCATAATATGTTTCATGAGTCTACATGATAATTAATCAAATAATCAGTATGAAGAGCACCTCCAAATTTAACATGATTATTACAAATAGTTTGTATTTTCGATCTTATTTTCTTATTATAGAATTTGTAAATACTTATATGTAAATGTCGACAATTTTCTTTTTTTTTTCGTAAATGAAATTTTTACTAATGAATTTTGTTAATTGTTATTTTCACTTTACATGCATGGTTTATGTTACGACAGTAAAAATTGGAAGTCCACCACAGAATTATACTGTCTTAATTGATACTGGTAGGCACCTTTCATGGGTATCATGCACTCAAATTGTAATTGAATTTTTTAAAAAATTATTTGTTATCACCAAAAAGTACAACAATATTTGTTTTGTCGTTTAAAATGCTATAGCTTTAGAATGAGTGTGATTTACTTTTCAGGTTGCACGGCATCGATACTGTACCAATGTCTCATCTAGTGGAAAATTGATGCCCTGTTCACATAAATGGTGTAACTGTGGTAATGATCACTTGTGCAATTACACCATTAATTACCACGACAACAGCAGTACTTCTGGTTATCTCGTGGAAGATTTGTTCTGGTTTGGTGCTAATGCTTCTAAGACTCACATTGAATTTGGGTAATAATTTAAAAGAATGCGTGATTTTTATTTATAATCGCATTAACGACTATAATATACAATAATATTCAAATATTTGTTTGATAAGCAAATAATAATAACGTAAACTTAGCAGTCGAGTCAATGATTGCTTATAAAAGAATTTATACTTAGCAGTTGAACCAATGATTGCTTTTCCCTTTTATCATTCACACATAACAACACACCACCTCGCATCTTTTCTGTATTTTTCAATGATTGTCTTTCTGAAATTGTATTATAAATTTATGTATTTATGTATACATTTTGAATATTTATGCCTCTCCAAAATTTATTTTTTTAAAAAAATATTTTTGACCTTTTCCCATTATAATATTCTAACTTATAGTTTTTGACTAATTAGATTAGACTACGGATTTTTTTTATCAAACTTGGCATGAGCGGAACAGTTATGGTTATGTTCCTCAAAATGTGACAATAAAATTTTAAGCAAAGGGCACTCAATATCTGATGGAATGCCTCACTGATATCAAATACCGGATGGCTGCTGGAAAACAAAATCCTAAAAGGATAAGCAACAATAGAGGGTGAGAAAATCCAGTGAGAAACAATACTCCATATCGCCTTTGGGACATCACGTAAACCGTGTTGAAAACAGTTCGAAAATATTGCATGCAGATATAAGCATATATACGTATACACACTATATAAGTAATAGTGTTTCAGAAACCAGTTAGAAATCGTTCGAACACAGAGAAAACAACATGCAAGCAAACATAATAATAATAATAATAATAATAATAAATAAATAAATAAATAAAACCAGCTATAATATAGCAAGGTGGATATAGGACCAAAAACAAAGATATATAAATCAAAAACAAAGTGTAAGCGGTGTGGTCTCTGCCACTAACAGAATCATGATACGTGTGTCTGGCTAAACACATGGTTACCGTATTATCCTATTAACTACAACCGATATATCTTAAAATTACATAATTATTCAAGCAAGAATTTATGCATTTTTGGCCTATGTTTGTGTGTTCAAATGTCATATTTATCCATTTTTTATGTTTGATTTAGGTCAGGAATGATTTGGATTAATTGGGATTGGAAATGTGAAAAAGGGATGAAAAACGACACGAAAATGGGAGGAGAATCAATGGACCACTGCCATGCTGGTGAAAGCCATGGTCAACACCACGGCCGTGACCCAAACCATGGTGAGGTGCTGATGGGAGGTCGAGACGGGCCACGCCCGTGCAAACAAGCGTGGCGAAGGGCTTGGTGGATGCATAAATTCATGAAGGTCATTATGTCCACCAAAATGGCCCTTTACAAGTGTATGCATTTTGTCCACCAAATAAAGCTTGACCGAATTGACATGATTCATGAAGGTCATGTCAATTCGGTCAAGCTTTATTTGGTGGAAAAAATGCATACACTTGGGGGCATTTTTGGCATGACAACTACTAGGGTTATAACAAATGTAAAGGGGTATAAATACCCCCTCTTAACAACATCTCTACATCTTTCATTCACTTGAAATACCACTTTTATTTTCTTCCTTTCTCTTTTATTTTAAGAACATAGTTAGGGTTTCAAAGAAGAAGAAGAAGAACAAGGCTTAGAGGGTAAAGATTTCTCTTGAAGGACATCAAAAGAGGCTTCTTCTAAATCCGTTTTTATCTCTTCTGTCTTCATGTTTTCTATTGTTATCATGACTTATGTTGATATTTTTTGTTATATTTTGTTGAACATAATTATGATAGCTTAAACTTTTGTTAGGACTAGAGATGTAAACCTTGACATCTTGTTGCTATATTTATGAATAGGATTATTGTTCTTCATTGCAATATTTGTAGATTTTATACTTGTGGTTGAATGATATATGTGTAGAGATTGTTGGATTTGATTTAATGACTTGTATGATTTGATTATTGTTGTGATTGGCCATCATAATGGTAGTTTTAACAAGCCTAGTTGAAGGGCCGAAAGGAGAAGATTAGGTGAGGTTTACATGCATGAAACTTATTAGGTTAAGTAATAGACATATTCTTGCCTACAAGGTGTTCGATGAAATTCCCGAATGAACCTAATGAGTCTAGTTTAGTTAGGTGAGGCCGAAAGAACCCTCCTAGTAAATGTAGACATAACCTAGATGAGCTTGAAAGAGGCTTTAGGTGATAATAATGAGAGAACACTCAATCCCTTAAACCATTCATAAATGTAGTAATTATGAGTCTTGGTGGAAGTCTCGAAAGTCCTAACGTTTCTATTATTCTTGTTTGTCATTTTCGTGTTTTACATTATTAAAAATACCCAAAAAATCAACTCATTTACTTTTCTTGCATTTTGTTTTATTTTAAGAAATGATCACATTTAGTCTCGTCCATGTGGGTTCAACGCCTTAGGAATACTCTAAAGGTTTTTATTACTTCATCAACTATCGTGCGTCTGCAATAACATCGATCAACAGCCTTGGCAAAGCATTGGTATATCAGGGGCTACGTACCCCGTAGCTAGGTGTCCCATATCAGAATATCCATATATAATAATATCAAAGCAGACATGCATGCAAATCAGTGTCAATTCTAGAGAATATAAATATTTATATACGTGTATATATATAATACATTTCAGCAACATAGCGGATTTCAGAAAGACAGATTTCAAAAACAAAAACCATTTTAGAAACAGAGTGCTATTTTTTTTTTCAAAATATCACATAAATAAGATTTAGAATTACTAATCCATTAGTTAGTCCCTATTACATGGCAACTCATATCACATCGAAAACATATAAATTTTCGAAAGACACAGCCTATGTGTCTAAAGTTGTCATCGTTTGGACACCAAACCAAATAATCTAAATCACAGTCCACCAATGAATGGATGGTCTTGCTGACATGTACAAGAGGCTCAAGAGATGCTTAGGAATGATGTGTAAGCAAGAGGAGAGTGATTCGGACGAGTTTGAAAGAGATTTGAGTGAAAAAAGAAGTGAATCGAAGTGGGTCGGGTTAGTGAATTTATAGATCTGTGAACCATTAGTCGACTACCCAAACTCGTGAGTTGACTATTGAAGCGTGTTCTTTATTAGTCGACTACCCAATCCATTAGTCGACTACCCGAGTAGTCACCTATCCAAACCACTAATCGACTACTAAGATAGATTTTTCTCAAAATGATTTCTTCTGCTTCTTCCATTCAATCCACTTGAACACCAGCAGGATCACATGCCTTAATCCACTCCAAAACATCATCAAACATCTAATCATCATCCCAAATAGTAGATCATCGTCACTACATCAAAGGATCAAATTGGACTGAACAGAATGCTACAGAGGATCTAGTCAGAACTGGCAGTGTAATATTTTGCTCATTCTGACTTGATTATAATAATAATTTGGTGTTTTATCTTGGTGGTCGGATGTATTTTTGAGGTTTTAGGAGTTGAGGAACTTTGAGGATGGTTTGGAACGAAATTAGGTGTGAGAAACGTCAGGTATGGAAGTTGTAGGGTTCAAGACATACGTTGCTATTGATGACGACGTGCGTTATCTGGAATTGGATATGGGATGAACAACGTACATTGTTCTGATTAACGTACGTTGATGCAAGAACAACATACATTGTGTGTGTGTGCAACGTATGTTGTGGTTTAAGCAGTAGCCACGAAATGTGATTTTCGACCCGACAACGTACGTTTTGATTAGAACAATGTATGTTGGCAGCTAGCAGAACGTCTTTAAAGCACTCAACAACCTGATTCCCTTCATTAACTCCCTCTTCTCTCACTCAAAACTCTCTTAACTCAATTGGGATCCTTCCACATTAACCATTTGCAGAGGTAAGATTACATCTATTTCTTAGATTTAACTTCATTTTCATCCATTGATTGATGGGTTTCTATTTTGATAGAATTTCATTGGGTTTCCAATTTTTGCATTATTCTAAATTAATGGTTGATAGAGGATGCTAGAGTAAGTTGAGTAGGACTTAGATTAACAAGAATCTAGCCTTGAATCAAGAGATTTGATGAGTTCTTGAGGTGGGTTAGGGTTTGCATAGTTTAGATCAATTTTAGACAAATTTGATGTTTGTTTGGTGAAATTGTTGGCGAATTAATGTTCCTGAGGTTGAGATTGACCAATGTGGGTGATTGATTACATTGGGTATCGATCGAATCAAGAGTTTATTAATGTTAAGGTCTAGTTTTGTAATTTTAGAAACTTGATCGCTAGATTTTTAATTTTGAGAAACTTTGGGTCAGATTTGTAATTTCGAGAAATTAAGTATGGATTCGTAATTTTTGAGAGTTTGAAAGCTCGGTTGAGGATTCTGACTACTTGGAGATCTATTTGTAATTTTGAAAATTATGAGGACTAGTTTGTAATTTTACGCCGACGGGACCTAAAATGCAATTTTATAAAAGTTCAGGGACCAAATAATAATTTATTATGATTCCGATTTTTGGGTCAATAGTGTGAGATCTTCGACCGTGATTGGTTTTTTGGCTTCGTTTGAGCATTTGAATTTGCATATGCATGTGCACGCATTTCGGTACCACCGTAATATCAGTATCATACTTTGTTTTGACTCTGATATGCTTTGTATCTGATATTTTGTTTCAGCTTCATGTTCTTGCTAGAGGGATCAGCCACCAGCTTCATGTTCTTGCTAGATAGTGGTGCTTGACCGATTTGCTTGGACATCCAAGTGAGTGGATGACAGTTTCAGACACATAGGTTGTATCTCTAAACTATATTTGTTTTTTATGTGTGCACATGTATTTTGTAATTTGACTAATCCGAGGATTGGCTAAAACAATAAATGGATTATGTAAATTAATATTCACCCTTGTTTTGTAAATTTACACACACACACACACACACACACACATATACTTCCTCTGTTTTGGATTCTGACTTGCATGCCTATGATTTCACACTTATATAGTATGGCTTTTGCTTTGATACGGGAACGCTTATACTACAGGACGTAGCGTTTGGTATACCAATGTATTCAGAAATCCCAGCTACCAGGAATACCAATAGCCATGTGTTCGGGACGACAATGCATGATTTGTTATTGATCAGTGGCAGTGTCCACGATTACATTTGTTCTGGGTGTTGGCACAGACCACAACCCATTTGCTTTGGTCCCATATCTCTAATATTACGACTTTGATTTGTTATTATAATTAAATTATGATGTTTTCATGTGTGTTGTATGCTTTGTTCGAAATTGTTTTCGAAATAATTTTGAGACACTACTATCTATGTAGCGTGTATATGTATGTATATCTTTATTATACTTGTATGTTGTACTTTTGAACTGTTTTTAAACCAATCTTTCTGAGGCACATATGAGGCATTCTAGAGTACTATTCCTCACTAAGTTTTGACCCCATTTTTGCTTTATATCTACCATTGATCCTTATTCTCTAGGTTGACAGATTTTTTGCTTTGGCCACTATAACACCCTTTTCCCTTATTTCTCATTTAATTTACGTTCATATGATCACATGTAATCATATACCATTCTGAAAATACAGTAAGGTAACACACTTTTGTCATGTAGACATAAACATATACATCAGTATAAGTCACATATATACAACGCAGTTTCAAAATTTTATAATTACAAGTAAAAAGACTCAGCTAACTATACATATGTAAATGCTAAGGAGGAGGGAGTCTAGAGCACCAGCTGACTGACCAATGACTCATGTTGCTATCAACAAACTCTAGGCTCAAAACAAGCAAAAGGACTTATCGGCAATGACAACCTGGAAAAATATTTGCACTTTATATGAGTCGCAACTCAAGTAGTGTAATATCCAGCCCGTTTCAGCTATATTTCCTATAGTCATGGTCGTTGATGCTCTATTAGGATGAGCATGTGTGGGTTGTGGTTGTTGAATCTTGAGAGTAGCGAGCTTTAAGAGTGGATAACTCGAGTTAGTGAGAGAGATAACTCGAGTTATATAACCCCTATACAACTTAGGTTCTCTGGAACTATAACTTAAGTAAGTCGAGGTCCATATAACTCGAGTTAACCTTTGTATAACTCGAGTTATTTGTGCAGAAATGGAACGATGCGTTTCGGTGTTCTTCATCTTTAAGAAGCCCAACCTACCCGAATTTGGTCATTTACTCCACTTCTCTCTGTCCAGAAGCTCTCAAACTCTCTCAAGTTGTTCCTCAGCACTTCCTTTGGGTCTCTTGAGGTAAGATTGAGTTTCTAACCCTTTCTATCCTCATGATTTTTGCAAGATTGTGCATATTAGTGTTTTGGAATAAAATGGGTATGAATCACTTCGGTTTTGGGCGATTTCAGGTGATTCCGAGTTGTTTGGCTGGGTTTGAGTGTAGATTCGTCTGTAGGAAGTTGATTAGAGTCAATGTATGCATTTTGTAATGATTTTCATCGGTTGCTTTGAGTGATTGATCATATTGGCTAGTGTGGGTAAGTGACTTATTCGAGTAAGCATTTTTTGCCAACTCGAGTAAGTTAATCTAGGATTTACTCGAGTTAAACAACTCAGGATTTACTCGAGTTATTTCATGACTAACTCGAGTAAATTGGACCATGTTCAACTCGAGTTAGCCTTTGACTAACTCGAGTAAACCGTGGTTATGAGGGACCAAATCGTGATGTTTCGTAAATCGCAATTTCTGGCAGTTTAGGGTAGAATTTGGGGATTCTGACTTATAGATGATTAGTCGGTAATCCCACCAGTCTTTGGGGACTATTTTGTAATTTTTTGAGTCTTAGGGACTAAAACATAATTTTACATTGATCGGGGACCAAACTGTAATTTTACATGGATTGTATATTTTGGGTCAAAGGTGATGGATTCACTTTTGATATATATTTTCAGTGACTTCGATGGTCAGCATTTGCATTTGCATATCATATATTAGTACCGCCACAGTACCATATATTGATATTTGCTCTGTTTGTATTTGTACACCTCAGTGTGTTTGCCAGCAGGAGCAGCCACCCACGAGCGGTGTTTGACTGGATCCACAGCTTTGCATACCAGGTGAGTGAAATAGCAGCTTCAGACACATAGGTTGTGTCTTCAAAATTAAGTATGCTATTTTTGATATATCTGGCTATGACATGAATTTTGACTAATAAGTATTGGGTTAATTAATAATCTGGATATGTGATTATTAATAACCAACGTTTTGTTATGAAAAATATAAGTTATATATTGGTATATATATATATATATATATATATATATATATATATATATATATATATATATATATA
>CAODLS012453193.1:0-11641 GCA_948243855.1 Flueggea neowawraea | reverse complement strand
CATTACAATGTTGTTTTCCATAGGTTCACAACCAACCTTCCCCACACTCTTAAAGTGTTTAGAAAAACTGAAAGTTCTATGCTAGAGTACATGTGTTGACACAATGCTATTGATCTTCTCTCTAGCTTGATTTTGGTGTTTTGGGGGTGATGGAATGATAAAAATGTTTTAGCTTTGAAGGCATATTATCATCCATGTTTTTCTGTCATTCCTTGCTGTATTTATAGCTTTTCCAAGCCATTTGACTGTTGGTGTTGAGAAACTAGCCGTTGGAGATTGTTTATAGCCGTTACAGCCTTCTGGAACAAACATAACATACGTTGCACCAAGCCTGCGTACATTGTCTGCAAATTCTTCAGCTCTATGTACATTGATCGTCCGTGACGTACGTTGATCATAGACACATCTTCAGATGATGTACGTTGAATCTCCTTTGCGTACGTTGTGACTTCACTACGTACGTTGTTCTTGGTCTGGAACCATCCAATAGCCTCTGTTTCCTTCTGAGCTCACGTCTATGTATGTTGTACACTTGTCATGTACGTTGCTCTTCACTATGACGTACGTTGTACCTCAATAACGTACATTGTGGCACTTCCAGTGGCTTGATTTGCAATTCTGAGTTTTCCAACGTGTTTCACTCTATCTCAAATATTTTTCACATCATCAAAATATAAAAAGGAACTTAATGTTGATCACACTTGATCCAACAATCTCTGCAAGACTAACTTGAGGCCTCTCTCGAGGACACTCAAATCGTACCTAAAATTGTCTAGGAGAGTCCTTTCGGCATCACCTAGCCCAACTAGGCCAATTAAGTCCTTTGAGGAATTTCATCGAACACCTCACATGCATAGAATATGTCTATCCTAAATCATGCAAGTTCAATGCTTGTGGACCTCACCTAGCCTTCATCTTTTGATCCATCAATTAGGTTTATCAAAAATACAATCAAAGTGATCAAGCTCAACAATAGTCAATTAAAACAAGCTATTAAATCGAATCCAATGGCATTCATTCAACTAGACAACAAAAAAGCACAATACCCAAAAATCAAACTTCAAATATTGAACATAAGTCACAAAACCCATTCATAAATATAGCAAGTATTCATTAAAATTACAACTCAAAATCCAAACTAGAATCCTAGACTACCATTGTTTAAAGAAAATGAAAAGAAAAACTAACCTCAAAACAAAACCACAAGACCAACATTAAAATGAGAAATGGAAAACAAAAGGTGAGGGGGTTTCCTTTCCAAGACTATGGGTATCTTTAAGGAACCCCCTTTCTTCCTCTTCTTTGCTCCTCTCTCTCTCTCTCTCTCTCTCTAAGCTTTTGGTGATGAATGTGGCTGCTAAGAGATGCACAAAATGGTGTGTGAGAGGAGTATTTATAGGCCTCTTAATTCCCCAAATACCCTAGCACATGTCTTCTAAAAATGCCCCCCTGAATATGCCTTTAGTCCCCATAAATTTGGTTTCTTCCGTCAATTCTCTTTCCTCCGTTGAAGTGTGTCACGACCGTGACACAAATCTGCCCAAAGTGAGATGCGAGACAAGCCTCATGTCATGGCCGTGAAGGAGACCGTGACACTTGTTCCCTCACAGCTGTGACATGCTCCTGGATGAGTCCACCACTTTGCTTCACTTGTCACAACTGTGAGAGTTGGCCCTCACGACTGTGACACTCATTCCTTGATCGTTTTCTTCATTTTCTTCACGCTTTCTCACGTGTGATTGGGAGCTTTCCATTTTACATTCTTTTCTGCTCATTTTTCTCCTATTTAAATCATGCTACAAATGTCATAAACATCATATCAATTTCACCACAAAAGAATGATTCAGAGGAAAATGAATATATTCTTGCTTGAATTCCTATGCAATTTTAGCACACATCAAAATCTCCCACACTTACTCGTTTGCTTATCCCCAAGCAAACCAATTTCAAACTTGGGGTGAGAATAGGCATTGAAATCAAAGAGACAAGAGAAATTTCCTATTATGCAAGTATGCAAGAAAAATGATCAAGAGAGGAAGGCAATGTTATTCATTAATTAGAAAAACCAAACTTTGGCATTAATAAATGGCAATTTCAAGAGCCCATCCATCAAATTCCCTAGACCATAGGAATCTCTAAGGTTTAACTCCCCTAATGCTAAGTTAAAACATGATTTTCCTTTTGATCTAGAGCAAACTTGGCATCATTCAATTATCAGTGCTTTCTTTCACTTTTTTTTTTAATTGCATTATCCATTTGATTACTTTCCTCTTATTTTTAGGTGCTACAAATACAGACAGCGAATTAGGGGTCCCTGTGTAAAAACACTTCTTAAGGATTCCTCAGGTGTACTAACCTTTTCCACCACAAGGTTGGGGCCCCATGCACTTGTCCTTGTTTAGGTTCATCATCAAAGAGAAAAGTTTTACCATTTCACACCTTTTAAATTAAGCATTTTTCATTCAATTAGAAGCCAAGTCTACTCCAAAATATTTTCAACACAATCAAATGCTAGAAAATTTTTCTTAAAAAGAACTTAGCAACAAATTTGTAAACCTCTTTTATGCCACCACTACTAGTCTAAAGTTGTTGATAAACAAACTCTCAACCTTGCAACTTAAAAATGCCAATTTCGAGTTTAAGCAACTAACAAATACCATCAATTTCTCAATTAATCATGTTAAAAATATACTAACACACTACAAAATTCCTCCAATAAATTCAACTCAAAATCATTCTTATCAAGTTTGATGCATTCTAAAAGAAATTAAGCACAATTCAAGCAAAAATTTTAAGCCTTTAAGCATTTTTGACAAAAAATGAGCAAAACGGAGCATATTAAGCATTTAACCCCAAAGAAGCAATCAATAACCCCTCCCCACACTTAGTATGAACATTGTCCTCAATGTTCAAAAATATAAATCTGGATCAACCTAAACCATAACAAAGAACATGAGGACAAGTTCAATCGCAAAACTCATTCTACAAATGTCACAAACATCATATCAATTTAAATCATCCTACAAATATCACAAACATCATATCAATTTCACTATAAAAGAATGATTCAAAGGAGTAAAATGGATATATTCTTGCTTGAATTCCTATGCAATTTTACCACACATCAATTATGTTATGGGTCTTGTGCCTTTATTGTTAAATCTATTGAATTGAGTGCCTTTAATGCTATATCTATTGATGGTGGATGATTTTATGAATTTTATTAATTGAATGATGTTGTGATTGATCACCTCAATGTTGTTTTTGACATGCCTAAGTGATGAATCGAAACAAGAAGCTTAGGTTAGGTCACAAGCATAAAACTTGTATGGTTTAGGATATAAATATACCTATGCTTACAAGGTATTTGATAAAATTCCCCAATGACCTTAATGGGCCTAACTTGTCTAGGTAAGGCCGAAAAGACCCTCCTAGGAAGTGTACGCACAACTTGAGCGACCTTGAGGGAGGCCTTGAGTTAGTCTTAAAGAAAGAACACTCACAACCATGTTGAAAACCCATTTTCATTCAATTGACAATTGAATTCTTGGTTTTATCTTGAAAGCCTTAACATTTTTTCATTATTGAATTCCTTGTGTTTACTTTATTGCTTGCTTTATTTTACAAAAACCTAAAAACAACTTAATACTTTTATTTATTTTTGCTTTCTCAATCGACCACAATTAGACCCGTTCTCTTGGGTTCAATATCCCTCATAATACTTCCTTGGTAAAACTACATTGATTATCGTGCACTTGCGAGAACCCGATCAACTTCCTTCCCTACATTAAAAGATAGATTGTCTTTCCTTAAATCAATAACCACTCCCCCGGTAGCCAAAAATGGTCTTACAAGTATGATGGGGTTATCATAAGTATCATTTATGTCCAACACATGAAAATGGGCGAGGAAGAAAAATTGTCCTACCTTGACCAAGAGATTGTCCACAAGTCCAAATGGTTGCCAAGTTGTTCTATCCGCTAGTTGAAGAGTCATATTGGTAAGAGTTAATGTGTCAATTCCTAGATTTTTGTATATGGAAGAAGGCATTAGGTTGACTGAAGCACCCAAATCACACAATAATTGAACATTATCCAAATTACCAAAGGTGCATTGAATTGTAAAGCTTATTGGATCCTTGAGCGTTGGAGGGTACTTGTTCAATATCACCGTACTACACTCTTCGATAAGTGCTACCATAGAATAATCCTTCAACTTCTTCTTGTTGGCTACTATATCCTTTCAAAACTTAGCATAGTTACGCATTCAGGCAATGGCCTTCAAAAAGGATATGTTCAACTCCAACTTCTTGAACATCTCAAAGAAATTCATGAAATTAGCATATTTAGTGTGATCTCTAAGACTTTGGGGAAATGGGATGAGAGGGACATAAGGTTTGATCTCTTCTTGACTAACCACTTTTCCCTCCAAGTTCTCACCTTTCTTGTCATCATTCTGCTTTCCAACTTCAATAATAGGCTTTTTATCATTAGTAACCTTGGGCTTTTCTCCCACACTTAGCTCCTCAAGCTTCTCATCACTTGTCGAAGTAATCGCCATTACACACTCCTTGGGGTTAATTTGGGATGTATTATGGTAGCTTCCCATTTTCTCTATCCAATAAGATTTTAGCAAATTGTCACACTTGTTTCTCAAGGTTTTGAATAGTGAATTTTTTAGCTTGGATAACTTGATCCACCTTTGCATCTCTAGCCTCCATCTTAGACATAAATTGCATAAACAAGTCCTCAAGGGTGGCCTTTTTTATTGGTTGGCTTGTTGGGGAAGTTATGAGGTTTGGTTGGGATTTTGGTGAAAAGGTGGTCTAGCTTAAAAACCGGGTGGGCCTATGGGTCTTTGTGGGGCTTGGTTATTTGCATCTTTCTATGAGAAATTGGGATGATTCCTTCAACAGGGATCATAGACATTAGAATAAGGATTATTGTGTTGAGATCTTTACAATCCCCCATATAATAAACCTCTTCCAATCCCCCACCCATACCATTCATACCACAACTCATCTCATTATGTCCAATCATTCCACAAAAAGCACATTGCTTCCTACCCATAACCTTAGCATTGAGTAACATATTCATCTTCCTTGCAAGATCATCAACCTTTGAATGTAAATCAGACAAAGATGAAGGGAGCTTACCTCATGAATACTGGCTCTCCTACCCCTAATCGCCTTTTCTTGAGAATTTGTAGCAAGCATCTTATAAATTTCATAGACTTTCTCGGGTCTTGCCTCCAAAATAGTCTCCCGTTGCGGTGTCAACAAGCGTTTGCCCATGCATTATAAGCCCATTATAGAAAAATTATGTGAGAAGAGCCATTGAAAATTATTGGTGAGGAAATTGGCTTAAGAGCATCTTGAATCTTTCCCATGCCTTATGGAATGACTCACTTTCCAATTGAGAAAAAGAGCATATTTTATTCCTCAGTTCCACTGTCTTTTGTGGAGAGTAGAACTTCATCATGAATTTCTCGAAAACCTCCTCCCAATTGCCAAGAGACCCCTCCAGTAAATTGATGAGCCAAGCTTTTACCCTATCCTTCAATGTATATGGAAAGTAATGCATCCTCAACTCATCTTCATTCAAACCATGCAAGGGAAATGTTTGAATAGTAGTATAAAACTCCCTCAATAAGGTCAATAGATCCTCTCTCGACAATTCATTTAAAGATGGTAACATTTGAAAATGTATATTCTTCAACTCATAGTTGCGTGCCACCGAGCTCAACCTAATACAAGAAGGCAATGCTCAATCGCTGGGCATTGAATCTCCCTTAAGCTCATCCTAACCAATACTTGTTTCCCAACTCCATCTCCCGGCAATTTCTCAACTCTAGGCTCATTCCCATCAACATTAAGAGGTCTAGTAATATCCGCCACCATTTCCTATCTTCGATTAGCTTTATTTTCCCTTAACAACCTCTCAATTTCGGGCACCAAAAGAACAATTTCTTTGTTCTCCAAACTTCTAGTGCAATTCAAGAGCATGTAAAACCTAAAGATCAAACAAATAAAAAAAAAAAGCAAACAAGTAAAAATAAACAAAAGATCACAATTAATAACACCGTCCCTCGATAACAGTGCAAAAAACTTGATGATGCCTTACAAGTGCACAAGGATCGTCACAGTTTTAACCCTTAAGAGTATCCTTGGGTATCAAATCCTTAGAGAGTGGGAATTAGTTGTGATCGAAAGAAAAAATAAAAACAGGAGAACACATATTTGGTTTTCGGGATTTTTGAGTAATTAAAAGAAAGTACAATGCAAGAAATGAAAACCAGGAGATAAAGTGTAAAAATCAATAAGAGAAAAGTGTTGGAGTTTCAAAATTTTGGGTAGAGAATTCTATTTGGCTAGCTAATGAAAATGAATCTAGGGTTGATTGTTCTATCTGCTAAGTTAGCTTGAAGCATCTCTCAATGTCATCTAAGGCATCCCTACATTAAATAAGAGGGTTCTCTTGGCCTCACTTAAGTTAATTATGCTCCTTAGGTCTCTAGGAAATTTCATCAAACACCTTATGGGCATAGGTATATCTCTATCCTAAACCTCACAAGTTTAATAGTTATGCCCTCATTAAGTCTTCATCTCTCAATTCATCAACTAAACTTGCTAAAACTACAACCTAAGTGGTCAAATCTAAGTCATAATCACATTAAATAACTCATTAAACCAACCCAATAAGGCAATAGATAATAAACAATAGTAAACACAATAACCCAATCAATAGTATATCAAAATCATCATCCCTAGCCTATATCTTTACATCCCAACAATTAAAATCAAGCTAACATAATGAAATCAAAACAAAAATAACAATACCCATTAAAAGAAAACATGAGATTCAAATACAAAACTAGAAAGAAGAAGAGAAATCAAACCCACAAGCCTTGATGAACAATACCCAACAAGGAAACCATGAGTGTGTGACTCCCCTCTTGCTTCCCTTGAAAATATGTAAATTGTTCTTGAAATGGAAGGATGATCTAAAGGTGTCTAAACATGTCTAAAAAATGTGAAAAAGAGGGGGTTTATACCCCTTGTCAAAGCCACAAAATCCTACAAAATATCTCCTAAAGATGCCTCTATATATGTGTATTGGTCCCCACTGTTTTTGTCTTTATTCGGAGCTGTGACACTTTTTTACCTCAAAAGTGTGGCTTTGTTTAGCTTTTAAAAGAGGTGTCACAACCGTGATGGCATGTGTCACGGCTGTAACATGCCACCACGGCCGTGAAACCCCTTTCCACATTGAAATCTTCATTTTCTTTATGTTTTTTTAGTTTAATTGGTGCCTTTCCATTTTGAATCATTTCTCCACCTTCTCCAACTTATTTTCTTCAATTTATATCATCCTACAAACATTGCAAACATCATATAAATTTCATCATAAAATCATGATTTATAGAACAAAAATACAAACATTCTTGCTTGATTTATCATGTAAATATAACATACATCAAGGGACCTAATAGGAGGCTTTTCAAAATTAAGGCACTGAATAGGAGATTATGGTATAACTCAGGGATGCAATAGTAATTCCCCCTTAATTTTTTGAAGCATAAATTTGATGCTTGTAATGTATTTAAAGAAGCTTTGGCTTATGTTGAAAAACAAAGTGATTATTCTATTAAAACTTTGAGAATAGATAGAGGAACAAAGTACACTATGTGTGATGATTTTTTTAAGAAAAGAGGCATATATGATCAATTGACTGCATGATACACTCCTCAACAAAATAGAGTAGCTAAAAGGAAGAATAGAACAATTATGGATATGGTTCGATGCATACAACACTGTAAGAAGTTGTCAAAGAGGCCGAAGCAGTTGCTTGTGCAGTATATATCTTGAATAGGTGTTAAACTCGAATCTTGAAAAACAAGACACCTTATGAAGCATGGTATGAACGAAAGCCGAATCTTAGTCATCTTAAGGTATTTGATTGTTTTGCCTACACTCATGTTCCTACTGAATTAAGAAAGAAATTAGATGATAAAGCAGAAAAATACATATTTATTGGATATTGTCGTGAGACAAAAGGCTACAAAATTTACAATCCCTTGAACAAGAAAATTGTTGATGTGACATTTGAAGAAGAAAGAGTTTGGGATTGGTCAAGTGAAAAGAAGAAGACATTGCCTACACCCATTATCGTTACTCAAGATGACAATGAAGATGTTCAATTGCTTGCTACTGCACCAATTGTTAGAGAATCTAGTCGACCACAATGAGAACACCGCTCAATTTTGCTCCTATAAGGTTTTGTGATTGAACATGATGATGATTCTTTAGATGATGAAGAAGCTTCCCATTATGCTTATTTTGTTGATTGTACTCTAATGAGTTATGAAAAGGCTGCAAAAGATTTTGAATGGGTTAAGTCAATAGATGAAGAAATACATGCAATTGAGAAAACAACACTTGGGAGCTCACAACTCGTCCAAAGGGAAAGATAACAATTAGAGTCAAATGGGTTCACAAGTTTAAATACGAGCCCAATGGAAAAATAGCTCGCAGGAAGTCAAGATTGATTGCCAAAGGTTACAAGCAAAAACCTAGAGTTGACTACTTTGAAGTATTTGCTCCTGTTGCAAGACTTGATACGGTATGTATGGTTATTTCTTTGGCTACTCAAAATTCTTGGAAAATTCATCAAATGAATGTTAATCTGCTTTCTTAAATGGAGAACTTAAAAGAAGTATATGTAGAGCAACCTTCATATTATATTGTGAAGGTGGAAGAGGACAAAGTCTATCGATTGAAGAAGGCCCTTTATAGGTTGAAACAAGCACCTAGAGCATGCTATATTCAAATCAACTCTTATTTTCTAAATCATGGTTTTCATAGATGTCCCTATGAGTAAGCATTATATGTCAAAACTAATTCACATAGTGATGTTATAATTGTATGCTTGTATGTGGATGATCTTATCTTTACGGAAAATAATGAGAAGATGTTATCGGAATTTAAGGAAGCTATGACCTTTGAATTTGAGATGACCAATATGGGTTTAATGTCCTACTTCCTTCGCATAAAAGTTGAACAAACAGATGATGAAATTTTTATTTCTCAAAAGAAGTACGCAATAAATATTTAAAAAAGGTTTAAGATGGAATCAAACAATCCAATTTTGACTCTAGTTGAAGAAAGATTAAAACTTGACAAAGATGAAAGTGGTGAGTTAGTGAATGCTACTAACTACGAGAGGCTTATAAGGAGTTTGAGATACTTAACTACTACTCGTCCTAATATCATGTATGGAGTTGGCATAATTAGTAGATTCATGGAAACCCCTAAACAATCTCATTAACAAACTGCAAAGAGAATTTTGAGATACATCAAAGGTACATGTAGTGATGATATTTTCTATTCTCGTACTAAGAATGTTGAACTTGTTGGATATACAAATAGTGATTTGGGTGGAGATGTTGAACGAAGGAAAATTACTTTAGGTTATGCATTTCACCTAGGCACGGGTTTGTTTTCGTGGTCATCAAAGAAACAACAAGTTGTTGCTTTATCTACTGCTGAAACTGAATATATTGTTGTTGGGAGTTGTGCTACTCAACCTGTTTGGTTGAGAAGATTGCTTAGAAAGTTGCATCATCAACAAGAGAAGCCTGCAAAGATATTTTGTGACAACAAGTCTGCAAAGATATTTTAACAAAGAATCCAATGTTTCATGGTCGCACCAGACACATTGACATCAAATATCATTACATTCGAGAGTTGTTGAAAGACAATGAGATTATGGTAGAGTTTTGTTCGAGTGAGAATCAAGTTGTTGATACTTTCACAAAGCCATTGAAGATTAATTTGTCCATAAAGTTCAAGACAATGCTTGGCATGGTGAAGTTTGAATAGCTTGTTTAAAGGAGGCAAATGTAGGAATATTAAACCAAGTTAAATTAGGATTTATTATTAGAGTAGGAGTTTGATTGTGTGTTAATTAGATTTACTTGTTCTACTAGAGTTTATATTATACTGTTATAAATATAGGTGTTGGGGGGCTCATTGTAACAATAAGAACCAAAGATTCAAAATCTATAAAATTTGGGAGTGTTTGGTGTCCACATAAACCTGTTACGTCGTAGATGCAAGAATTGACAAAACTTAACAGTTCGTATATTAACGTACTTATTTTTCAGTGTTGATGTGTTGATGGTCTTTCAGCGAAGTATAGCACAATGAAGTAGTCAAGACCAAGACCAATGTGGAGAATCAAGTACAACGCGTGAACTTGGTTTGTGATTTCCATGAATTGTTCCCTAATTTATGAAAGAACATGTGAATTGTTGCCTTGAGATATAGCTGACTAGTCGTGGTTTCCAATAAGAATCTTGATGTGGTTTTTATGATTCAATAAAGTCAGAATCAGTATCAGATGAGATGCTTGAAGGACTGCTACTTGGCATAATTTACTTCATAACACAAACGTTGAAACAACTGTAAATATATTTCAATTTTTGTAGTTTTTACATATGATTGTACAAATTCATAATGCATTCACGCAAACTATTGTTTTATTTAAGTTACATTCCTGCCAGTTGTAACGTCTCTCATAGGAACCTGCTGGAAACACCCTTCACTACTCATTTTTATTATTGTTTGTGACTTCAGGTCTTCACTCTCTCTGTTCAGTACTTTTCAATCTCCTGAAAACCTAGATGTTGACTTTATGAGTTTTCTGCATCTGTCCATTTGATTGATTCTTCGGAGGCTAAATTCGAGTGACTTAACCGTGTCTACCAATGGCTTCCTCTTGTTCGACCATGGACGGGCGGGAGCCGCGGGACTACGATGTGTTCCTGAGTTTCAGAGGCACTGATACACGCAACAACTTCACTAGTCATCTCTGCAATGCTTTGCGCCGAGAAAACATCAAACCTTTTATTGATAGAAGGACTGAAAGAGGAGAAGAGATCACACCAGCTCTTGATAGAGTGATAGAAGGTGCAAAGATATCCATTATTGTTTTCTCATCAGATTATGCTTCGTCTACGTTCTGTTTGGATGAATTGGTGAAGATCATGGAGTGTAAAGAGTCCAAAACACATATTGTTTTGCCCATCTTTTATAAAGTGGATCCCTCAGAGAAGAGTTACGAGGAAGCATTTGCAAGACATAAAGACTCATTCCAGGGAAGAAAAAGATATCGTGAAGAAACAATTAAAGAAGAAATGAAGAAAGTGAAAAGATGGAAATCAGCTCTTCGCAAGGCACTCAAGTTGGCTGGTTGGCATATAGATGATAACAGGTAACTATAATCATTCCAATAGCAATTTATAAACTAGCAATGTGAATTACCACCTATGTACTTTGAATTGAATTTAGCTGTTTAAATCATGTCGCAAAATATAGAATTGAAGCACATTAGATTCAGTTTGAATTTGTTAGCTTGTTATTATTTGTTTTGTTATGTTTTATGTTTGGCAGCGTTGAGGCTAAAATTATTCGAAGAATCACCAGAAAAGTCTTGAAGATATTGAAATGTGAACCCACTTGTAAGTTAAAAATCACATCTTCATACCCATTTTTTTCTTTTTGTGCATAATCACAGGATCACTAAAACTCCAGACGCGTCCTTCTAAACACTTCAAAATGAGAGAACTTGTTTTTGGAACT
>CAODLS012453000.1:0-24097 GCA_948243855.1 Flueggea neowawraea | reverse complement strand
ATTAACTTCACTGATGATTTCAATAGATATGGATTTGTCTATCTTATGAGATACAAATCTAAATCATTTGAAAAGTTCAAGGAATTCAAAAGTGAAGTACAAAACCAACTTGGCAAGAATATCAAAGCACTTTGATTCGATCGTGGTGGAGAATATTTAAGCCAAGAGTTTGACAATCATCTAAAGGAATGTGGGATTGTTTCATAACTCACTCCTCCCAGAACGTCCCAATGGAATGACGTGTCCGAAAGAAGAAATCTAGCTCTATTAGATATGTTTCGATCAATGATGAGTCAAACGGATATTTTAATCTTGTTTTGGGGTTATGCCTTAGAAATTGTTGCTTTCATACTTAACCAAATTCCATCTAAAGCGGTGGAAAAGACACCATATGGGATATATCATGGGAAAAAGCCATAATGTCTTTTCTAAAGATTTGGGGATGCAAAGATTTTGTGAAACGACAAGTTTCTGAAAAGTTAGCACCTAAATCTGAGAAATGCATATTTATAGAGTATCCAAAAGCAACAAGAGGATACTATTTTTACAATTGTTTAGAGAACAAAGTGTTTGCCGCTTGCAACAGTGTCTTTTTGGAAAGACAATTTATTTCCATTGAAATTAGTGGGAGTAAAGTACTTCTAGAGAAAATAAAAGAACCATAGATAACTACTGAAGATAGGACAAAGATTCAAGACAATTCACAAGATGTTGTGGAGTCTGAATCTGTAACACAAGGCCCAAGAAGGTCCGGTAGGGTTAGTCACGAGCCTGAGAGATATGGATTTCTCATAATTGACGATAAAAGAATTGTTCTTGTAGACCATAACGAGCCTACTACCTACCAAGAGGCGATTGTAAATCCAAATTCTATAAAATGGCATGAAGCTATGAAATCAAAAATGCAATCCATGTATGATAACCAAGTTTGGAACTTTGTGGATCCACCTGATGGAGCAAAGATCATTTATTGTAAATGAATTTACAAGATAAAAGCCGATGTGATCTTCAAAGCAAGACTTGTTACAAAAGGTTTTAAATAAATGCATGGTATTGACTATGATGAAACCTTTTCACCAATTGTCATGCTCAAATCCGTTAGGGTTTTTCTTGCCATAACAACATTTTATGACTATGAAATATGACAAATGGATGTCAAAACCACTTTCCTAAATGGAAACCTCCTCGAATATGTGTACATGAAACAACCTGAGGGTTTTGTCAATCTTAAGAATCCTAGAAAGTTATGCAAGCTTCAAAGATCCATTTATGGATTGAAACAACCATCTCGAAGTTGGAATCTTCATTTTGATGAAGTGCTTAAAGATTTTGGATTCATTAAGAATGAAGATGAGCCTTATGTATACAAAAAGGTTAATGGAAGTGTTGTAGTGTTCTTAGTGTTGTATGTTGATGACATCTTGATCATTGGAAACGACGTTCCAACCTTACAGAGTGTCAAGACTTGGTTAGAAAAGTGTTTTGCAATGAAAGATTTAGGTGAAACCTCACGTATCCTAAAGATACAAATCTATAGAGATAGACCTAAGAGGCTAATTGGACTAAGTCAAATTGTACACATTTATAAAGTTCTATAGAGGTTTGGCATGCTGAATCCAAAAAAAAAATGATCCCCATGGTTCTCGGAAAACATTGACCAAGGCAAGATGTCCTACAACAAGGCAAGCCAGAGATTACATGAGTAAGATTCCATATGCTTCTGCTATTGGATCCATCATGTATGCCATGCTTTGTACACGTCCTAATGTTGCTTATACTTTAAGGATGACTAGTGGATTTCAGTTCGATCCAGGTGAAAATCATTGGACCGCAGTCAAAAATATCCTTAAGTACTTAAGAAGAACTAATGATGTTTTCTTAGTCTACGGAGGATAAGAAGGCGAACTAGTACTAAGTGGTTACACTGATGCTGTATTTTAGTCTGACCATGATGATTTTAGATTGCAATCTGGTTATATATTTTGTCTGAATGGAGGTGCAGTAAGCTAGAAAAACTCTAAGCACGACACTGTAATCGATTCTAATACTGAGTCTGAGGTACATAGCCGCATCAGACATTGCGAAGAAAGTTTTTTGGCTCAAAAAGTTCATCACTAGTTTGGATGTTGCCCCAAGCATTGCAACAGTAGACTTGTATTGTGATAACAATTGGGTCATTGCTCAAGCCAAGGAGTCCAGATCACATCAAAGAACCAAACACATACTTAGACATTTTCACCTTATTCGAGAGATATTCGAAAGGGGAGATGTCAAGATATACTTCTAGTATTCAAAATCGAATCACCTTTCCTCACATTGCCTTTGTGCGAACGTGTCTAAAGGTATCCACATGAACGAACTCAATTGCATCGGTTAAGTGTACTAGCACCAAGAATCTTTATTCTATCTCTTATAAAATTTTCTCTCTTTTAAAGTGACACTCATAATGAGTTCCAGTTAATGTACATTGTGCATCTTCTGATGTACGATGATCATGTCAGTTTCCTAGTTAATGTACATTACTCTTTTCTCTATGTACGCTGTTCACATTTACTGTGTGCGTTGTGAATGTATAACATACGTTGTTCTTGATCTGGAATGATCCAGCAGCCTCTGTTTTCTTTTTGTGCCATGTTTACGCACTTTGTAAATGTCTCTACGTATGTTGTTGTCCATAACGTACGTTGTGGCTTTGTCAACGTACATTGATCATGTAATTTCCAGATCACATACTTCATATTCTTTGTAACGTACGTTGTTCACTTTGCAGAGCTTTGTTTCGCAACTCTAAGCTTTCCAATGTGTTTAACTTCAAGTCAAACATTTTGTTCATCATCAAAACACATAAAGGATCTTTAATTTTTATCATCTATGATCCAACAGTAGGTGGGTGTTTTCTATAAAGTACAAAGCTGATGGATCAATTGACAGGTACAAAGCAAGGCTTGTGGCTAAAGGATCCACACAAAGTTATGGTGTGGATTACTCAGAGACTTTCTCCCTAGTTGCAAAATTGAATACTGTTAGGGTGTTATTATCCCTGGCAGCAAATTTAGACTGGCTATTGCACCAACTCGACGTGAAGAATGCCTTTCTCTGTGGTGATCTTCAAGAAGACGTCTACATGGAGATTCAACCGGGTTACACCGTCTCCATAGGAGCAAAGTATGTGTGCAAATTGGAAAGAGCTTTGTACGGATTAAAGCAGTCACCTCGGGCATGGTTTGGCATTCAGCTCTGCTATGAAGAAATATGGCTACCATCAAAACAATTCTGACAACACACTCTTCCTAAAGCATTGAGAAGGGAAGGTGACTGCTCTACTTGTTACGTTGATGACATGATTATCACTGGAGATGATGTTGAGGAAATCTCCAAACTTCAAAGACAATTGTCCACTTTATTTGAGATGAAGGATCTGGGAGGACTCAAATGTTTTTTAGGGACTGAAGTGGCAAGATCAAAAAGAGGCATATTTCTTTCCCAAAGAAAATATGTGTTAGATTTGCTAGCAGAAGTGGGACTGTTGGATTGCAAGCCAACAAATACTCCAATTGTTCAAAACCATGGACTTAGGTTGTGTTCAGATCAGGCACCAGCTGACAAAGGAAGGTACCAAAGACTAATAGGGAAACTAATTTATTTGTCACACACTCGGCCTAACATTGCGTATGCAGTAAGTGTAGTAAGTCAATTCATGCACTATCCAAAGGAGAGTCATATGGATGCAGTATTTTGAATCCCTCACTACTTAAAGGGCTCATCAGGGAAAGGGTTAATGTTCACTAGAAATGGTCATTTAAATGTTGAAGGCTATACGGATGCGGATTGGGCAGGGAATGTCATAGAACAAAAATCAACCTCGGGATACTTCACTTTTATGGGAGGAAACTTGGTTACATAGAGGAGCAAAAAACAAACGGTGGTGGTGTTGTCAAGTGCTGAAGCCGAATTTACAGGTATGGCTAAAGGACTTTGTGAGCTTCTTTGGCTCAAAAAATTATTAACAGAGATGGGTTTATGCCCAGTCTCTAAAATTAATTTATTGTGTGACAACAAGACTACTATTGATATTTCCCACAATCCAGTTCAACATGACCACACAAAGCATGTTGAAGTGGATAGGCATTTCATAAAGCAAAACCTTGAAGAAAAAATCATTCGGTTTCCATTTGTTCAGAAGACCAGTTCGTAGATGTACTCACCAAGGCAGTGTCCAGTAAAAAAATTCAAGACTCATTTGACAAGTTGGGTATTGAAGATATCTTTGCACCAACTTGAGGTGAAGTGTTGGAGTGAGTCAGCAGAATATGCATATATGGAAACTACAGCTGTGATGATTCCTTGATTTAGTCCTTAACTTGTGCCTCAGATTTTGTATATCCAAATATAGGTCTTGAAATCTCTCTTTGTACTTGTATATATTTGGTACCAATGATGAATAAAATAACTTTTGATTGTTGTGTTTGACAGAGAAGTCAAAGGAGCAACAGAGTTGGAGTCTTGAGGAAGAATTGAAAGAGGCCAACAAATATATCTAATACTAGCTGTGCAAATCCTTAAGAGCAAGATTCTTGCGTGGACAAAGAAAATTTTCCATTCAATGATTAGAAGAAAATTCTAGAAAATTATTTTGAGATATTTGAAACTTTTTGGATCAACCCTAAAAGAGGGACTATAAAGAAGTTCCTGAAAGAAAAGAGGGAAATATTCCACAAAGTTAGAAAGGCACAGACAAACTCCAAACACCTAGTGATGATAAGGGAAAATTTCACCAGTTCCAGCTCTAGGCAACAATTACAGCCAAAGAAAAATGGGGGCCCATTTTTTTTTTACTTTTAGCATATGATATGTTTAAAAATATTGGGAAAATGACACGGTATACTAAGTTAAAAACTTTTGACTTTGTATGAATACCAGTCAATGAATTTTATTAGCACACTTGCTAGATCAACGAAACTATTTCCTAAAATGCCAACTCTTTTTATTTAGTTTGTGTTTCCTCTCACTGTACACACTCTCTCCTCTCCTCTCCTCTCGTCCCTCTCTCTCTCTCTCCCCTTTCTTTCTGTCACGACCGGTTTTTGAACTATGATCGGCGTATTAGGTGAACCGTCTATGGAAGCTTGGTTTATCTCTCACAAGCCTCAAGATCAAAATATACCACCCGACATATTTCATTACTAGCACAACACCCACGCGATGCTGTGAAAACTTTTAAGCGACTAAATTATATTATTAATTGAAATAAAAATATTTTTGACAATTTAATGTATTTTTTATTGGGAATATAGATTTTAAAAGAATTTTTCATATACAACTTATTTTTAGAATTATATGAATTTATTTCTTGTCACAAATGAGGGTCTCCAACCCAGCTTTACTTTTGACTACAGTCACATGCATTTGACTATGGAAAAAAAAGGGTTATAGTAGATTAAGACCAACATGACTAAAAATAATTTAATGCATTCTTCCAATAAAAAAATTGTCATTTTAAACTCTTGTATTCTTTTGATCTTTTTAACAATATTTTTTAAAAAAATTGAGGATTTACATGTACTCAAAATTTGAAATGACTTAACTAATATGACATGTCAAGAAAAATGGTAAAAAATGTATGAAATAAATTAATCATTTATTGCATAATCAATAAAAATTCAGATTACAAAAAAGGTAATTGTTTGAATATATCAATAAAGCAAACAGTTGATCTTAAATAAACCGAAACCTTACATTCATTTTTAATTGAACTTTTAACAATGTTAATCAAAATATACTTACTAAGACAATCAATTTGACTGTTTTGATTATAATCTAGGAGATGGGAAAGAAATTTAATTCTGGTAAGACCCTTGGTATAATGGCAATTCTGTTCATGCTACTTTTCCATCTATTCATATTAGGGATTCAAATATACCAAGGGAAGCAAAAATTGTTGATATATGGAGGCACAATCGTTGGAATTTACCAGATCCCATAGATGAGGATACTACTTCTGCATGGCATGCGATTTCCATGATAAATCTTAATGCAAGCATATCTAATATGGTGATATGGAAGCTCACTGCTATTGGTGCATACACTATTAAAAGTGTCTGGCAGGAGCTGAGGCCTAAAAGCCATGTTGTCTCCTGGTATAAACTCGTATGGGGTCCTGCTAATATTCCTAGACATAGTTTTGTGCTTTGGTTAGCTATGCTTGATAAGCTTGCTGTGAAAACAAGATTATTCCAATGGGGGTGTGTTACTAATGACACATGTGTCCTCTGCAATTCCATGCCTGAAACTGTTAGTCACTATACTTTGAATGCAGTTTTACTTCTGCTATTTGGGCATATTTATTAATAAAATACAGGTGCATGCGATGAATCTTGCTATGGAGAAGAGAAGTTAGCTACTTCTCCCAAAAAAACCAGTGGCAAAACTCAACAAGCAGGTTAAGGCGAGTTATCATTGCTGCTACAGTCTACTGGATCTGGTTTGAGAGAAACAAATGTATTTTTTATCAAAGAATGCCATCAGGAAATAGAGTGCTCAATAAAGTGTTGGAATTTGTTGCGTTGAAATTTCGGCTGGATTGACTTAGTTTAAGCATTGTATTTCTGTTAGGGCATCACTAACCAAAAGACGCCTCACTGGTGTCCAAGATTCAATGTAGTTACCAAAGCCAAAAAAAATCTGTACACGTGGAAGATCATGATTAAAAGTAGACAAAAAATAAAGGGGGTCAAACTCAGTGAGAAAAAATACTCTAGATCGCCTCATACGTACCTCATAAAGACTGTTTTGAAAACAGTTCAAAAATATCACATGCAAGTATAAGTGGATATATATATATATATACAAGCTAGTACATAATATCGTCCAAATTTTTTTTTTGAAAACGTTAGCAATCAAAGCAAACAGCAGGCATGAAATCACATCAAATCGATTGTAGAGTCAAAACATAGATCATGGATATAAGACTAAAGCAAAGGTTTGCATATGGCATTAAGAACATAAGTGATGTGGACTCTGCCACTAATCAATAAAAAACCATGTTTTGGATCAGAACACATGGCTATCTACATCCCTGATAACTGGGATTTCTCAATGCATTGGTTTACCAAAAGCTACTTCTATCCCGTAGCATAGATGTCCCATATTAGAAAACCAAAACCATACCATTACATAGTATGAAAGTCAAGTCATGCAATTCAACATCAAAATCAGAGAGAGAATATATAATAGACATATATTAATTTCAAAATAGTTTGGTCCCTATATTTTCTCTAAATTATACTTTAGTCCCTAAGACATCAAAAAATTACGAATTAGTCCCCAAATTTTTGGAAATTTATAAATCAGTGCCTAAAATATTCAAAAATTTTCAAACAGTCCCCAAATTATTCAGATATACAAATTAGACCTCAAATATGCAAAATATCGAATCTAGTCCTTGCGACAAAATTTTACCCAAAAAATCCTAAAACTCGAATCGATCAATACCCGACATTCTAATCTACCCACATTGACTCTAATCAACCTTAGGAATATAAATCTATCAATAATTTCATCAAAACAACAATAAATCACCAAGAAACACGAACCTAACCCATTTCAAAACATCAAATCTCCTGCTTCCAAGCCTAATCTATGTTCCTTTAGCGTTAATACATCATGATCTATCATTCTCTAACATCCTTTTCAACAGAAACAACAAAATCTGAATGTAAAAATCAAAATCGTCCAAAAACAAATCACAACAGTAATTTAAAGTGAGACTAATGGAATAATATAGGGAAAATCTAATAATTATCCTAAATTAAAATTTAGAATTTGGCTTTTGTCATGCAGTAAACACATTTTGAATAACAGAAACAAGCATGAAACATCTTGTAAAAATATCAGATTTTTAATTGACTGAGAATTTGAGATACTTTCTCAAAAAATCGCGATATTCTTGTAACAAATTGATTTTTCGCAAAAAAAATAAATTCCAAGGGAGAAAAAAATCTAATCTTTCAGAATGTATTCGATGATCTCCAATGTATCAATATGTATCCAAATGTCTCCAAATCACAATTTTTTATATAAAATTCGATTTAATATTTTTCAAATTAAATTCCAATTACAATTTTTAATATAATTTTTAAAATTTTTTAATAGTCTCCAAAATGTCTCCAAATCACAAGTTCTTATACAATTTTTACATTTTTTTGATGTCTCTAAATGTATCCATATGTTTCCAAATGTATCCATAATTAATTTAATACTAATTAATTAATTATATATATATATATATTATTTTATTTTATTTAGTAAAAATTAATTTATTGTCCAGTGCTTTTAAACGCCTAAAAAATGTATTCGCAAGTCTCCAAATATATCCGTAAGTCTCCAAAAAATGTATCTACAAGTGTCCAAAATGTATCCATCCTGCACAAAATTAATATAATTCAAAAAAATCAACCAAAATTAGTAAAAACAAACTAAACAAACATAATTTAAGCATTTTTTCACATTAAAAAATACATAAAAAGCCGAAGGGTATTTAAGTAATTTTAAAAAAATAAAAAAAGGCAGGGGCTAGGTTTTCCCAACCCTAGCCACCGCCTCCTAAAAAGGGACCACTACTCCCTCCGTCGTGGCAAATCAACCAAGACAAAGAGGACGATGTGACGGGGACATATTGGGATGATAGAGAACACGACGGAGGAGAGTCGAGACATAGAGAATTGACGAAGAGAAAAGGCGACTAAGACTCAAAGAGAGAGAAGCAACAAGGAGAGGAGGCGAGCCGAGATGACGGGGATGATAGGAAAAGAGAAACGTCATGGAGAGGAGGCAAGTGAGAAACGAAGCTGAGATGACGAACAAAGGAGCGAAGGGAGTGCGATTGAGAGAGTGAGAGAGAGACGATGATGACATGAGAAAGCGACGAAGAGCAGGTGAGGGAGTAGCTAAGGTTTTCACAATATAGGAGAAGAGAGAGCAAGAGAGAAGAACCGAAAGTGTGAGAGAGAAGAAGAGGAGAGAGAAATTTTGATTAAATGAAACAAAAAATTGGATTTTTATTTGGTTGAATGTGACATTTTTAAGAATCAGATTTTAGAAAATGGCATATCACAGACCTAAACCTAAAAATATGTTATTCAACTAATTACCAAATTAAGAGTGATTTTGATCAAAATCTTAATTTTAATTGAGACACCCAACATAATTAATTCAATAAAATAATAAAAAGTACCGAAACTTAGTCCAAACCAGAAAGGCCCAAAAAATGATGCTGAAGTCCAAAAACTAAATGGCCCAAAGATGATAAACCCCATGGAGGTTACGAACTCGGCTACTCAAGATATAACTATCCCCAGAATGAGGCAAACCCAATTTTTGAGGTTGATGTGTCTACGTATAAATCCATGCAAGTTTCTCATATGGACACGCAAGTGAAGATAAAGTGCCATCAAAAGGAAAACACTACAACTAGACAACAACCTCAGATGAAAAATCAAGAGACACAACAAAAACTGATTGCTCACGCCATTCCCACTACTCTGGACTCCACAAAGCACATGGTTGTTACCTTTGGAAAGTTGGAGGGCCAAGCATCCCAGAATTCCCAAAAGGATAGTAATCTTGATGGGAATACTATGCTTGACATGGGAGAATTTCAAGGAAGACCCCCTGATTGGAAGAGGAATTTTAAGGCGAAATCCATCTCCCCCATCCCGCGGCGGTTCAAAATTGGAAAAACAATGAAGAACAAAAAAGTTTGACAGTTGCTACTGAAAACTGTAGAAGATAAAATTCTAGAAGAGTTATCTTCTTTGGCTGTGTCAGACAGTGACAACATGGATGCTTCCAGGGAGTTGATGGTGGTGGATAACTCCATTACCATATAAATTGACTATTTGCTTGTGATTTCTCAAGTTTTTATTAGAGTTTTTTGTCCCTTTTTTTCTCCTTGTTAATGTTTGAATTTTTTGTGTGAAATTGTATGGGCACGGGAAGTAATAGTTTTCACCGCACCTTTTCTCTCTACAAGAAGAATCACTAGCCAGTGATGGTTGTTGTATTGGAATAAAAAATTAATGGGTTAAAAGCGAATAAATCTATCAAAGATATGGGTCCACATTTCTCTGACAGAATTGAAACGGAAGGCTTTAAAAGGGGTATTTGGCTGGTTTGGAATTTGGGTATTCATGTTACTATTATTGAGAATGCACCCCAATTTATGCATATCCAGGTGCCAGACAACATGAAATGTGTTTTCTTCTTAACTTGTGTATATGCAAATACTTAACTAATCCCCAGGAAGAAATTGTTGACTGATCTCAACAGACTGGAATCTTTAGTTAGTAATAAACCTTGGTGCCTTGCTGGGGACCTTAACTCGAGATTATCTAAAGAAGACAAAAAGGGTGGAATTAAGTTGACAGAAGCCCCTTGCAAATTCTTTATTGATTGCTTTCAAAACAGTAACATTGTTGATTTGGGATTCCAAGGGCCTCAGTTCACGTGGGCTAGAGGCAATCTCTAGGAGAGCATTGATTAGTGTTTTGTGAATCACAAGTGGCTGGAATTATTTCCTAATAGCATCATCTTACATCTACCCAAACTACATTCAGATCATCGGCCAATTTTGCTTGTTATTGATGCTGCTATGAATAAAGGGAAAAAAAATGTCCATTTTGTTTCCTCAATGCATGGGTTACCCATGAAGGTTTTAAGGACCTTGTTAACAAGGTTGGGAGAAAAGCAATAATTATTTCTAAGCCATTAGTATCTTCACTAAATAGTGCAGTAGATGGAAAAAGACACATTCGGCTTCATTCAGTTTTGAAAAAGAAGTTGCTCAATCGGATTGATGGTATTCAAAACGCTCTAGAAATCAATTACTCAAACAGATTGGCAGATTTGGAATCTAAATTGATCGAGGAACTTGAAATAGTCTTGGCTCAGGAGTATCTTATGTGGTAACAAAAGTATAAGAGCAACTGGATTCAATTAGGGGATCGTAACAGAATTGACATGCTCAAAATTGATGGGACTAATTGGTGCTATGAGGAAAACAAGCTACAAAAAGACGCAGTTGATTTTTTTGCTGATTTAATCACTAAAGAGGATGGCTAACTACCTAACTACAGAATACGTGGGGCCTTTCCTACTCTTGATGTGGCAGAAATTAAGAGCCTCAGTGAACCCATATGTGCTGAAGAAGTAAAAAATGCAGTGTTCAAAATAGGACCGTCTAAAGCAGCAGGAGGAGATGGCATTAATGCTTTTTTTCTACCAAAATCAATAGGATACAGCGGAAGAGTCAGTAGTGAACCTGGTTAAGCATTTATTTGAAATGGGTTGCGTCCTTGAACAACTGAAGTGGACACTTTTGGTTCTTATTCCAAAGGTGGAAGGGTCGAAAAAATTTAGCCAGTTCCGTCCCATTAGCTTGTGCAATGTGGCTTATAGAACTATTACCAAATTCTTCGCGAATAGGATGAAGAGCATCCGACAGAAACTTGTGGGTGAGGGCCATTCAGTTTTATTCCTGATCGTAATATTACCAACAATATCATTGTTGCGCAGGAGGCTATTCATTCCATGAGAAAGAAGGACAAAAATAAATCGATGGCTCTCAAAATAGATTTGCACAAGGCCTATGACCGTCTACGATGAGAGTTTATTGAAGACACCCTCCGAGAGGCCAGGTTTCCTAAAAAAATCATTAAACTAACCATGTTTTGTATTTCTACAGTGTATATACAAGTTCTATGGAACGAAAAAACCAAGGAGCGTTTTTGGCCTACGAGATGAATTCGACAGGGACACCCAATTTTCCCTTACATTTTTGTTATTTGTATTGAAAGATTGGCCCGACAGTAGCCAACACTGGCGACCTCTTAAACTGAGACGTAATGGGCCAACTCTACATTATGTGTTCTTTGCCGATGATTTGCTATTGTTTTCCAATGCAGAGAGAAATTATGTTAATGTCATCTACGGGGGTTCTGAATGAGTTCTGTGAAGCTTCCGGCCAAACAGTTAGAAAAAATAAATATGTGGTATACTTCTCTAAAAGAGTTAGCCAACAAGAAGCAAGAATCCTCAGCGGTAACCTAAGGATTCGCAAAAGCGTTAAAAAAACGCATATCAAGAAGTTCTTGACAAAATACTCCAGAGGCTTTCTACTTGGCATGCAAAGGGACTCTCTATGGCAGAAAGAATGGTCTTGATTCAATCAGTGCTCTCTACCATTCCTTTCTTCACGATGCGAACCAGCAATATCCCGAAATCAAACCTTATGAGAATGGAACAATTTTGCAGAGGCTTCCTATGGGGTGTGAAAGTTGGTGAAAGGAAGACTAGCTTATTTAAATGGGATGAGGTGTGTCAACCCGAAGAGAACGAGGGATAAGGACTTAGAAAACTCTATAAGTGTAACATTGCAACTTTTATGAACATTTGTTGGCAACTCATTACAAAGATAGATTCTCCATGGGTCATGATTTTTAAGGACAAATATATGAGAAGCAACTGTTCTTTTCATAATCGTCTCAATCTTAAGGGTGGTTCGCAGTTTTTGAGAGGAGCGTGCAAATCTTAGCCATTGATGGTTAAAGGTTTACAATGGGCTATTGCAAGTGGAGATAGAACCACTGAAGTTTGAGTGGGAGATAGGTCGTTATTGGAGTTAACATCCACTGAAGTTTCTGAAATGGAGGCCATCAAAACTGTTAAGAACTATATAACTAAGGGAGGTAATTGGAATTGGACTAAACTCGATAGGTTACTACCTAATTGTTGTCTTTTGTTACTTGCAGGTATTGAATTGCCGAAACCAAATGCAGGAAAGGACCAAGTGTAATGAGGTACCTCCCGTTCGGGAAAATTTTCTATTAAATCAGCTTATTAGTTTCTTTGCACTAGTAGATGGAATCCTCAAAATACAAAATGGAAACTAGTTTCCGAACCGTTTTGAACTGTCAGTTGAAACCTTAAAATCAGCAGTTAACCTCTTAAACCAGTAGTTTTAACCTTTTTAAATCAACAGTTTTAACAATATTTTTTTATAATATAAAAAAATTCGGTTTGAACCGCACGAAACTGAACCAAAACCGCTGACAAAACTAACGAAACAGTTGACCAAACCGATCAAAATCAAAACTAGAACCGAACTGCCCAGAACCGCCCATAGGCAGTTGGGTTCCGGTTCAAGTGGTTCTGGGAACTGAAACAGCCAGTTCGTGAATCATGGCCACCTCTAGACTATGTCTTCTAAAATTATATATATTTTTGTTGTGCTCCGACTTCTGCGTGCAATTTGGACTAATTAATGATTTAGAAATAATAAACTGTGACGTACGTGAAAACTCTGCTAGGAAAAAATTATTCGGAATATTATTTTGGACTCTGAAATAAATATGTTGTTTTGAACCAAGTATTTTTCATGCTAAGTATTTTGTATGGATAAAAATATATTTTCTGATATAAATACATTTTTTATATAAATATTTTGTTCTAAAAGTAAATATATTTTCTGTGAATAATGTTTTTGAAAATTAATATTTTTTTGTTAATAATTATATTCTATGTATGATGTTTGTTCTGAATGTTTTTAAATGTATTTATTTATAATTTCTGGTACGGGACACATGAGTACGAGGTAGCGTATCATTGGGTATACTAATACCCTCACAATTGCCTAAGTGGCTATATTTATGTCTAAGTGGCATATCCATCCATGCATAAGTCACTATTATAGAGTCCTCGTAACTCCATTTGTCTGATTCTTATGTAGCCAAGTTTTAAATATTTTTCTCTGTAAATATTTTGAAAAGTACATATTATATCAAAATTATATTTTTGAAACTTTAATTCTTTATCCAATTTATTTATTTAATTTGAGTAATTGTCTGTTGTCTATTTTGTTTGTGAAGGATTTTGAAATAATTTTTTTAAAAAATACTATTATGTGTATTAGTGTATATATATATATATATATATATATCTGCATGTGGTATTTTTGAGTTATTTTCAAAACTGTTTATGTGAGGTCCCAGAGGCAATCTGGAGTGTCGTCTCTCACTGAGTTTTATCACCCACTTCCTTTAACATTTTTTAGGTATTATTGATAGTGACTATCTAATCTCCCACGCTCAGTAAGACGTCTTTATCAGCAGTGAGTGCCTTATTGTCTGGGTCCAATTTTCTATTATGTTAGATGCTCTACATCAGGTAGTGGTTATGGATATGTATCTGTTAATATAATGGTCTAATCGAATTTTCTTGTAATTATTTAATTTAATTTGATATCATGATTATATTTTATTATTATCCAACAATATTATTTTCAAAACTTATTATCTGTTAAAATGTTTTAATATGGCTAATAAGCCGGCTAATAATAATAATTTTGGTAGATGTTCTCCGAGGCTTGTTTGAAATAGGTTGGGCCTCTGGTTGGGTTTGTCTTGTATGCCGGTCATGGTCCGATTTTGGGTCGTGACACAATGTTAGTTGGAAAAACTACTTTAATGATGTGATGACGGTGTTGAAGGAGAATGAGAGGATGTTGAGAGAAGATGGTAGTGGTCCTCAATCACTCATAGCTGCAGATAATGGCGAAAAAGGGAGGAATCGTAGGAAAGGTGACCGTGGTGGACGATTGATAACTCGACCAAGACATATGAGTACTTTTAAGTGCTTTTATAATAGAGAAATCTATCACTTGTAATCATGTTGCCCACAGTTTAAGCAGGACTTGAACTGTCTACAAGGGATGATGAAGGCTAAGCAGAAAGTTGGTGATTCTTCAATTAATGTGGTTAAAGACTATAATGATGTATTATCTACTATTGATAATGATTTTGTTGAAAATCATTCTAGTTGGGTGTTAAATTCTGCTGCTGACATTCATATTTGTAGAGATCGAGCTTTTTTTGCACTTTGCAGAAAAAAGAAAATTTTGGCTACATCTATGATAGGAGCAATTCAAATTTTTAGATTGAAGGCATTGGAAGAGTTCACCTAAAGCTCCATAATGGTGTTGTCAAAACATATGCTGATGTGAAGTTTGTGCATGGTGCTAGAGCCAACATAATTTATTTGGTTAATTGTCATCTCGCGGTACAAGTATGTTGGTAACAAAGAGTTTTGCAAATTGTTTTAAAGGTGAAAACTTGATATTTTAAGGAAAGAAGAATGGAAAAAATATTTATTATTTGGATGGATGTTCCCTTAATAGTGAAAGAAGCAAGACAAAGAAGTTGAAGACTGAAAATCGAATCAAATTTTTTGGAACTGTTGAGATATGTGGGAATTTTGACAGAGGAAGGATTTGTTGGGACAACTTCCCAATTTCCACATTGGTTAGGAATAGTTCTGGAAAAAATAGTTCTCCAACATTGCTTATTTATAAGAAAGTCAAGGGTTTTTTTCCCTACAAATAGGCATTGATCCTTAATTGTTTGGTAACACAAATCTTACGCTAGTTAACTAAAGAGGGTATAACTTGGACTTTGGGTTTGTGAGAATAAGAGGGTTTTAACAATTTTGTCCGTTTAAAAATTGTAATATTTATTTTAGTAGAGATCGTGGACGTAAGTCTATTGAAATACCGAACAACATTAAAAATTTATTGTGTTATCTTCTCTTTTTCTCTATTATTTATTTTTTTACGTGGGTTTCATTGCGTGTTTGGCCCTCAATATTGAATTCGTACCATCTGCTAGCGGAGTCATAAGAAATATGTACGGCAATAGGGTGTCTGGATTTGCAATGAATATTGGATGTTGCTCAATTCTTAATGCCGAGTTGTGGGCTATCTACAAAGGACTTATGATTTGTTGGAAGATTGGTTCAGAGAGGTGGTCATTGAATCTGATAGTTTACTTGCGGTGCAATTGATTAACAAGGATGCAAATGTGGTGAATGGACAATGGATGTTGGTCACAGCCATCAAAGACTTAAGTGAAAGACCTTGGAAAATTTCAATTTTGTCACATTTTTAGTGAAGGCAACCATGTTGCAGATTGGTTGTTTAAATTGGGTAGAGATTTGCCTCTTGGATTTCACTTGCTGGATGACCCTCCTGGATATGTTAGGAATATATTGTTTGATGATGCCAGAGGGTGAAGTCACAAGAAGCTTTGTAATGTGTAAGTGTAACTTATTCTTTCAGCATTAATAAAAGTTTAGCAGCTGCCTTTCGCTGGGGTACGCCTAGAAGAGTCGAACGAAGATGGTGTCACTTGTTCATGATATTAGCCTAGTTAGGTTGACGAACAAGTGAGTAGCGCTTTTCAGTTAAAAAAATAACATCGACTTCATATCAGATTTTGTCTATAAACCTTAATAATTAATTTTTTTTATGTACGTAATTATATATGTATGAATCTTGGATGGTTTCGTCATTAGAAATGTGATTAATAAAATACTAATTAATAAACATGATACATATGAGTCCGATCGATCGCATGGCTTGTATTTTCCAACCTGACGTTCTCGACTTGTTACTTTAAAAATCAAACCCCATAACTCAACTTGTCGGTTGCTGTATATATTCATCTCTTATGTTTTGTTTGTGTTAAAGGAAAATGGACGGAAGAAAAGGAATAATATTTTCCACAGTTTCATTATTTAGATAATAATTAAAAGTTAAAAAAGAAAGAAAACCTAATTTTTCAATTCTTTTTTCTTTTCTCAAAATTATTTCCATCCTTCTGTAGAAAAAAAAAATAGAGGAACGAAATTATCAATATATCCTTAACAATAATTTATAATAAGAAGTGTTGTTCACCCTTCAAAAACAAATTCATAATCACAACAAAATTAAGTAGCAGAAGTGATGGCTCCCATTATAAAACAATTCTCTCTAAAAGGTTTCTCAAGTTGTTTCTTTTGCCTATCGTTTTACACAAGGACAAGTACTCTAATTGAATAATTTTAGCAAACTTATGGTTTTAAGTATTTTAATTGAAATCAACTATATATTCTTTTTTCGCTGGATGAATAAACTATACTCAATACAACATTTCGAGACATTCCGTCAGGTTAATTTTACTCGAGGTCCCTAAAGTTTCACCATTACTGCAGTATTGTCACATAAGTGATTTGGAGTTCACAGTGACCTCTAAACATCTCCTTTTTGTTCAGAATGGTCACTATGCCCAAATTTTAGATTGTTCGATGATGGGTACGTGAATAGGACGAACAACGCAACCATGCAGCTCGACCAGACTTGGCTTCCACGGCTTCAAAAAACAAACGAAGATGCCATCCATGGCTTCAACAAAATCAACTTCCATACCAAACAATCTAGATCTATTCTTAACGTTCAGTCTGTCAATTTCAATCACAATTAAGGTCCATAGATTTAGATCTGTCATGGGCAAAAGAAAGTTAGTCCATCGTGCCGTGAAGTTGTGCCACCGGGAGTTGCAGCAGTGGTTCTTGTTTTTTTTTTTTCTGCAATTGTGGTTTTTGAGTTTGAACGGTTATTGTGGTTGCTGGAGAGGAGAGTGTAAGTGTAGTTTGTGTGAGTATATCAGAGTGTGTGAGTTTTATTCCACATCAGAGAAAAGAACACTCCAATATTTATTTAAATATTATTGGATCCTTAATATTTCAAATTGGATGGACAAAAGATAGTGGTGTGAGCCTAAAATATATATATTTAATGTCTATGATGGCACTTGAGCATCCAAGAACAAAGTTGAGCCCAAAACTGAAATTATTTTTTGGTTGTTAATTATTTCTAGTTTTTTTGTCCAATTTCTAACACGTTTTTCAATTATGCCCCAAGTTGTACCTGTTCATTTCTAACGCGCCCTTTCAATTTGATTTTTATGTCTTTTCATCTTCTATAAGTAAAGACGTTCTCAACAGTAAATTAATTGCTTACAAATAATTAATTTGCAATTTTGTTGTATCCTGAAGTGTTTTTGCAGATTCCCATTTTGCAATCAAGATAATGGAGGCAAATAAACACTTAAAAGAAAGTGTTTGATTACGTTCTTAACAGTAAATTAATTGCTTACAAAATCCAGTTCCCCAACCCATTTTCGTAAAAGATAGTACCAATTCTTGGGTTTGATTATATTTGGATTGTTTCTTCTTTGTGTTTGTTTGTATTTTAGTTTTGGTAATTTGTAGTTTATGGTTTTGGTTATGTTTTTGGGTTTTCTAAAATGTCCACGTGGCTAGATGAGGTGTGCAACATTTTTTCAATGATGTGGCATCCTGCACTTTTTTCGACAGTAGGTTTGTTAAAATTCGGCATTTTTTTAGTGACCATTGTGAACCCTAAATCAGTTTGGTGGCTATGCTAATCAAATTTTAATGACCGCGGGTAAATTAACCTCATTCCTTCACTCATCTTTTGATTTTTTTTTTCACTAACTCATCTTTTTTTTAATCCACAAACGCATCTTTTAAGTTAGTGATATTGTCCACTGAGCAATTAATATGAATTTTTGAAAATATATTATCGTGGGCTATGTCTTTAAAAACGTTGTGTGTGATTAATTTTTGTAATTATGTCTGTTATATCTAGATGTGTGCCACAATGTGTGTGTGGCATTTTTGGGCTTCTATTGGTATACATTTCAGGCTTGTTCAAGTCCAGCCTCAGTAATTACCCACTACCTCCTTTGACTTTTTTTTCTTGTCAATAACTCCTTTGACAAAATATGGGCTTTTTACACCATTACAAAGATCAAAAATTGATATTACAGATTTCTGAAATCAATTTTCGATATTATGCACATACTAACAAAATTTTTAAATTGCACTTTTAGTATTTGTATATGTGTTGTTTATATATATTATAAATATTTATATGTTGTATATATATTGTATATACAAGTTATAAATATAGTATAAACATGTTATAAAATTAATACTTGTATATTTTGCATCTCTGTAAAAGATATACAAGTTACAAACATAGTATAAACAAATTATAAACATAGCATAAACGTAGTATATACAAGTTACAAACATAACTTAAACAAGTTATAAAAGTAATACTTGTATATTCTGTATTTCTATAAAAGATATACAAGTTACAAACATAGTATAAACAAGTCATAAACAACACCATAATTTTTTAAAAACAGAACAACACCAACAGAATATCAACAACATTCCAACAATATATAAACAAGAGTCAATAAATTTAAAATATGCATGAAAAAGTGAATATGTAATATACAAAAGTAGGTGATACAATATAAATATTGTAAAGTATTATAGGTCTATTGTGTAAAAACCACACAAATTATTGACATAAAGGCCTAAAATATCGGGCCATTACATTTTTATGGAAAAAAAGGGCTAATTGCATAAATTTAATCCATAAAAATCCAACTTACACAAAAGGATCTATCAAAACAATTATGATGATCCCGCTGATATTTTTTATGGTTTGCTAAATGTTTTAATTTATCAACAAATACCGACATTGATGCCCTAGTTTTGTACCACTTGTGACCCTAGTTATGATGCATCTGTGTCTTTATCATATCATAATGTTGGAAAACTGGGTCCGCCCATGACAGTATTGGGTGGAACCTGAGTCTGTCCCAACTAATTATTGGTAATTAGTTGTGGGCTTCCTGAATGGGTTAGGAAAGCCCAACTAGGGTCCATTCATCTAATATGAGTAAGAAACTCTAGACTTACCTAATCAGGAGAGGTAAGATAGAAAAGAGGGAGAGGTAGAGAATGAAATCACGTTCTTTCTCTCCAACACATCCGCCCCTCTCTTTGCACAAGAAGAGAAATGCTCTTCTTCCTTCCTTCCTTCCAGCCTACTCTGACCTGCTTAGATCGAGTGTGACATCTAGACTACGAATAGCCGAGTACTCCCATCGTCAAAGCGATTGTGGTTTACTCGCGAGACCAACAACGAATTCGATCATATTCAGCTGCTACCAAGCATGTTGCCTTGATGTTCTTCCACTGCCAAGAGGACGACAACTCGAACTGGCTTTTTCAGTAGACCGGTATGCGTATTCCTTCATTAGTATCAGATCCTGGGTAAGAATTTCGATCTTTTGATTCAAGATTATTGTTGGTTTTTTATCTGGACGCCTACTGGATTTTTCATGCATTTCAATTCTGTCTGAAAAGCAAATTTTGATTCAACACTGTCCAGAGCCAAATTTTAAAATTTGGAATTTTAGGCAACAGACATCACCACTGAGATCAGCGACCCCAAAAACATTAGAACCTCGAGTTTCATAGCGAAATTTCATCGAAAAGGACGTCAAATCGCACAAAGAAGATAAAAAAAAACACTAAGTGAGGAGGCTCAGATGGATATGTTCATCTGATGAAATAGGACTACGTGGCACACTCTTATTCGTTGGAGCAAATCAAAACCACCACTCAGGAGATGACATGTGTCAGAGGCTGAAAGTTTAATCAACGTTGCCCAAGAAACATGAACCCTGCGAACATAAGATACATGGCAAACCTTGGACATGTGTCACGAATGAGACGACAACACGTGGCAGAAGTTAACAGTGACACGTGGGAGAAGAGATTTACTGTGCGTGGCAGTGCGTGAGACGGCGCGTGAAGCGCGTGCCCGTTTGTTTGGCGGCGCATAGAGGCGTATGCTTAGCCCATTTAGCGCCACATGTCCCGACCACCAAATTTTTTCGGCATAATTAAATTATATTTTTCTGGATTTTTTGAAATATTTGTCACAATTTTGCGAGGTCCAGAACAAATTTTTCCCAATTTTATAAACATTAAAAATTGTTTAAATTTGAGAAAAATTATTTTTTTACCAAGAATTATTTTTGGAAATTAGTTCTAAAATAATTAAATTTTAAAACTTGCAAATATGATTTTCATTTGGATAATTGGGATAACATTTCAATTATTTGGGCAATTCGTGACTATGTATAATAGCCATTTTATTTGTAATTAGTTACAAATATTACGAATAAGGTAAAACTATATTGTATCGGATATAGTGTGAATTAAGAAAGAATTTTCACAACTCCCAAAGAGAGCATTTTGGGATGGTGGTGGTTGTAATGGAAATAAAATAATCGTGCATTAAGAGCACGAAGGTGATGAAAGTTTTAAATTATTTCATAAAAAATTATGAATTCTCATCACGGATATTAGCTAAGTTATTGATCCATACTAGAATTTCATGAAAACATGATTACCTAAGTGTCGTGGAAAGATATTTAGAGCTTCTAGAGTATAAGGGCAATTAAAATCAGTATGTCTGAAATTACACCATGATAAAAAAAAAGTGGGATCATGAGAAGTGGGAGATCCACTTTAAGGTCGTATGATTTATAGAATTCTGGAGAAGTTGGCTCGACCACTTATGAATTATATTTTTAATACATAGGATAATGATCCATTGTGTATCTAATTGGTAGACATAGGATAAATACTATATTAGTGTAGTATTATTTTGGGAATATTTTATATGCATTTTTGTGTGTTGATGCTACCCAATGTTAACATACGTATATTAGCATTGAGATAAATTGCTTGGATTACTTGTTGGTTCAATAAATGATGATGATTCCATTTATTTTTTTGGCTGATTGTTGCGTTGATTTGACTTTATTTAATTTGCAATAATTTTGTACGTTGAATATATTGTCCAATTATTGAGTTTGTCTTGATAATTGAAATGACCAACATGGATTCCCCTAAGTCGAGTGGACTTTAAAAAATGAATCCAAATGGTCATTATTTACTATCTATAAAATTAAATTTAGTGTGGTTGATTATTATGGTTGAGATGGTAATTGTGCATCTAGTGTACTTTTCGATTCAAAGTTTAATAAGAGACTGCTAGTCTAATTTTGGTTGGATAGTAAATATATGTATATTGCTATAAATTACTTGTATGCAATTATGTTTTGATTGTTTCTCATGTTATTTATGATATTCACTGCTTGTAAAGTCGATTGATGTCTAGTCATACGAAGACGTATGATGAACTATGTGGAGCTTCGGCGGTAATAAGCGTAAACCCTAGATTATGAAAATCTAGCTAGTAATCTAAGAGCGAGATGCGCGTGCCCCTTTGAACTTGGCAATGGACGAATTCAATAGGAGTAGAATATCACTCAACACATTTTAGACTAAAAGTCTGTGAAATATGGAAGTTAGAAAATTCCACAACATTCATCATCTTGTTAGTACTAAGGATGATGAATTCACTTTGATATTTTACAAGTATCAAGATGCAATATATTTGCAATTTTCATTTAAGGAACAGTTAGTTGGCGGGACACTAATTAAAGCTCGCTGTCTTCGACCATCGATACTGATACTTGTTAAAAATGTCCTAATCATGCAAGAAAAGGCAAAAGGCCTATATGATTAGGGAGCTAGTGATACTGGTCATAGATTAATCAAGAATGAGGTCCAAAGTTGCTATCCATTTCTTCCCTACAATTTAGGAGCGAACTGAGTTGCACCTAACCCATGTTTATCTCAAATATGAAATTATGAGGAATTTGACAACGTCTTATTCTATTGGATAAATTCCAATACATAGGTAAGAACAAAGTTTGAGAACCTAAGTCTTTAAGAATTGGAGACTAGACAAAATTCGAGGAAATCCTTGAACATGAACGACGTCCACATTTTGCAAGTAAAATATTAAGTACCAAAGCCAAATTATATGTGAGATGATGCACTTTTGAGGGTATAGTACTCAAACTCGCGCAAGTAAGGTGTAATAACCCGAAATTTTGATTAATTATTAATTAATTTAGAAAATAATTTTTAATATTGAAAAATAAAAAAATTATGTTTTAAAAATTAATTGGGTGATTTATGAAATTATTGAAGTGATTAGAGTAATTAATTAAGTGGAAATGGGTTAAAATGGAAAATAAAATCGGAATTAAAGGAAGAGAAAATGACCTGTCGTTTGGAGCCACTGGGCAAGTGACATGTCGTCTGGAAGAAGAAGCCTGTAGTTCGCGTGTTGTCCAGGTCGTTCGTGAGTTGGCTGTGCTAAAAATCAGAGAAAACGGCGCGTTGTCTGGCGAGAAGGTTGTCGTCCGCTCACTCCTCATGTCGTCCGGTCGTTTGGCAGCCGAATTTCTCCCAAAATGTCGCCGTTTAAGCTTGGCTCCAAAGTCAACACAGCCCATCCCTCTCTCACCAACTTTGATTTCTTCCATACTTTGCACTTTTTTTCTCCGCCCATAGTTATTTGTTTTCCTTAATTTTTTTCTTCATTTCAACACTCTTGCATCTCCTCTTCAGACCTCGCTTCACGTTTCTCTCCATCTTCATCGTCTTCCTCATTGAAACAAGGTGAGAAAACACTCTATCTCCTCAGTTTATGCCTTTCTTAATTTTTTTTCATATTGAGCTTCTGTTTCATTTGCTTTGTTCATGGCTGTGATTTTCATTTGGCTTGATATATAGACAGGTTGTAGAGTGATTTTGGTTGATTTTTAATGGGTTGTGATATACAAAATAGGAGAGTGATGAGGAATCAAATGGGGCGTTTGTGAAGGTTGTTTGGCAAAAAAACTAAGATGTTTAGACAATTTTGAGGTGTTGTGGATTTCTGGAAATATTGGAGGATGATGTTCATGTTCTAGACTGTTGGAAGGAAAAATGATGACGTTTGCTTCGGCTGAAAAATGGAGGAAAGTCATGTTTCATTGGTTATTGTCACGACCCATTCCTGGAACCATGACCGGCGTACGAGATGAACTGTCTACGGGAGCCTAGCTCATCCTGCACAAGTTTCAGAGAACATAACATTTACCCAATAATCATATTTAAAGAAATATGAAAAATAAATAAAGATTTAATCTTTACGAATTAAAAACAAAACATATATAATATAAATTGCGGAAATAATTTCAAATTAAAACATTTGAAATGTCTGAAACAGTAATAAAAACAAAACAAATCCCACAGGAACATGGTGTGGAACATCTAACAAATTATACAAATGGGGCCCGAACAAAAGGGCACTAACTGAAACTACTAAAATGTCTCACTAGGTACTGAATGTTGAAAAATCTCAATCAACCAAAATCACCTGCAATTAAGAATACAGGAGAAAACACAAAAAGAAAGGGGTAAGATCCCTTAG
>CAODLS012452805.1:0-10462 GCA_948243855.1 Flueggea neowawraea | reverse complement strand
TGATTTGTTAGATGCTCCACACACCGGATTCCTGTGGGTTTTGTTTAGGTTTCTGACATTTCAAATGTTTTAATTTGAAATTAAATTCCGCACTTAATACTATGTATGATTTGTTTTTAATAAACAAAAGTTTATCTTTTTATTTGTTATTCATATTTATTTAAATATGATGTTTGGGTAGAATTTCTGTACTATGAGGCTTGTGCGGGATGAGCCGGGCTCCCATAGACGGTTCATTTCGTACGCCGGTCGCGGCCCCGGAAATGGGTCGTGACAGAATTGACATAACAAAAAAATTATTTAATAAAATTATAATATACTTAATATGTATACCGAATAAAATGTGATATATGAAAACTATCAATCATAATTGTTTTTATAATTTTTATATCTTAATAATTAAATTTTATTGTTACATGTATTATTTATTTTATATAATTTAAATTTAATTAAATTTTAAATTATTTTTATTAATCATAAAATAAATAAAATAAAATACAATGCCCGTACACCGGACGAGCTTCTAAACTAGTAGACTAATGCAATCCAAACAGGTAGGTACGTAAATCTTAACTAGATTATGCTAAGATACATAATTGCTTAAAAAAAGTCTAATGTCAATGTAGCTAGCTAAATACGATATGACGCAGTCAAGGTAAGCAAAGGCCATCTTTGAATTAAATATATAACAATTAATCATATTTGCTCTGTTAGTTTTCTTAATTTTAATTCACACACGCCAAAAATAAGAAAATTCAAGTTCTTTCCACGCATGGTCATTGTTTCCCGTTCCTCTGTGGTTAATTGATTAGGCGGCGTTTGTTAAACTGGTATTGATAAGAGAGTTCAAGATATAGTTGGGATACTTTTTAGACTAAGATGACTAAAGTATAGTTTGGATATATTCCAAAATTTTTTTGTAATTGTTTGTTAAATTTTTGAGGATAACCTGAGAAGTATAAGTTATGTTTATTTTAGATTTTTTTTTTCTATTTTTTGTTTTCTACTGTATTTTTATTTTCAAAAAATTCAAAATATTTAGAAAATACGTTTGCTAATTAATTTTTTTTAACAAATTTTTTATTTTTTCATCCCTGTTTTGTGGTTTCTAAAAAAAATAGAAATTTTTCTCAATTGAACAGCGATAAATCTTTTTCTTTCATTGTATTTGTTAGAACATGTGTAATAAAACAAAATTGAATATTTTACCAAAATACCCTTATATTAATAATACATAAAAATTTGTGAAATAATTGATTAATGATTTATATCAGCAAATTATACAAATTATAGAAGTTGTCTCTCTCTTTCGTTTAATTTTTTCCTTGACTTCTATAGTTTATCATTATCAAAAATTGTTGCACTGGTCACAATTTACAAATGCTTTATAGAATATTTACAATAGATTTGAAATAATTATTTAACTTAAATGTAAAGATACAAATAAAAGAAAATTATAAAATTTTATACGTCCTTAAAGAAATAAAGATATAAATAAAGGAAAATTGTAAAATTTTATACAAAAGGATATTTTTGTGTTTTTAACTTATCTTGAAAAATCAAGAAATGCATATCACTATATCAAAATATGGAGATTTTATTCAAGATATGAGAGATAAGAAATTAGTTGACTTTTTTTTGTTGTGAACTCCAATTTTTTTGACAAACACCCTGAAAAGACTAAAAAATACAATTTTTTTTTATTACAAGCTTTCCGAAGTTAACAAACACTACATTAGTGAGTAAGAAATATCAGTTAAGGGAACGAAAACTAACGGTTAGATCAATTTAATGGAGACCTCTTCCTCCCTTCAACCGTAGACAATCGCTAGAAATACCCGTTTTGGGTCAAGAAACACCAAATGGTAAAGAATTGACTGTTTACAATGCAGACGCGTTCATTGGACATTATTGTATACAACTTCAGTACGCGGATTCACTCCTGTTTCTGTTTTTCTTCCTCTTTTCGTGAGCATGGGCAGTCAAATTGATGCTATTCGGGAGAACTTTGCACCAAAGTGTATTATTCAGAACATAAACCAATTATTTTGTTATCTGATAAACCAACTTCAAGAGAATTTCTTTCTATTTAAACAATAATGATATTGAAGCTGCAATAGATTTTCCTTGGACAATGCAAAGCGAAAAATGGATATTGTTGTTGCCTCAGTTCAGCAACAATATAGAAACTGGCGTAGCTAAATCTTGCAAAACAGAAAAAAAAAATGAGAAGCCGTCTGACTGAAGCCCCTCCATTCTTATTCTTCTGAGAATAAAAAAGGGGGCGGGGTGCTGCTATTTGTCTACAACGATGTAGAGGCAGCAGAAGTCCGTTGTTTATTGCCAAGAATAACAACTATTACAGTCACATCATCATGGTACTTCCTTCTTCTTCCTGCAGGAATCCTCATCAGATCTTCAGCACTAAAACCTGTAAGTTGGTGAGAGAAAAGTTTTTATTTCGGAAGAAAAATTATACTCTCATAATTTAATTCTATGGGCTGGCCTTAATCTAACATATTTTAGTCACACCAAAATGATCTAAAACGTCAATTTTGTAGCAAGATGAGATTTTATTATCTGCACCATCTTTGCCGTCATTATGCACCATCCACCCGTAAAACAAGGCATTTTCCTTCCAACAGCCACGAATACGGCCAAGAGGCTAGTATCAAAGAAATCACATTATTCTGATTTTTTATGACCCTGAAATTATTTGTAAGAAATAAGGAAACAGAAATTACCAGCATGATCAGCAGCCCTCAGAACAAGCTGTTCAATCAGATGCTTTGCTGGATCACCAGATGGATTTCGCTGGATAAAGAAGTGCACAAGATGAACAACCTCATCATTACCGAAGAAATCAAACAACCCATCACTTCCCATAACCACAAACTGATCCTTTTCTTGAACTCTGTGAGCCATGGTGAAGGGTTGAGTGTCAATGTATGGCGGACTAGACAAATCTCGAACCCGTAGAATTCCCATGAGAACATTATTCATGCTGCTCTGTGGATGACAACAATAACTGTTCAGTGGTATAAATTAGAAATAATAAGTAGGTTGCCTGCTGACTAGAAGAGAAAAGCAGAAAGAGAAAAAGAAAATTTAGAGAACCTTCTTAAGGTAACCAACTCCAAATGCTCCAGTTAACTTTAGCTTTCCTTTTACTCTACCATAAACAATGGGACAAGGATCTTCAGGGTGACTGGCCAAAATTTTCTTGCACTCAACCTCATTATCAACAGTGTGACTTTCGGTCAATTGGATGGCCTGTTGTCTCTTCCATGCTATTTGTTGCTAGGATCGCCCTACTATCACCAAATTTAAAACATAGATGTCATCTCCATATAGAAGCACAACCAAAACGCAAGATCCCACAAACCAGACCAGGACGATCTTCCATTTCCTGTTCAACCATGTGCATGAAATCACTTTCTGACTGGGCAAGGGCATTGCTAAGGCATCCAATCACGTCAAAATGGGATACATATGCTTGTTCGCATCCGATACTAGAAGGGCCGGTTGAAATTGTCGTACTCCATTCACCTTCTATAGACGATGTATTCTCCAATGAACCAAACTTGTTTTTATTCAATCCAACATATGCAAATAAACGCTGATGTTTTCGTAGAGAGTAACAGCTAAGAAATCAGCGGCATCACGCCCATTAAATCCGTCATAGGTAGCGCAAAATAGTCATCCATGCCCTTCAGAGCAAACAGCCTGCACTCTATCTTCACCTGCAGCCCCTCCAGCCATTTGCAACTCCATGGCATCAATATAGCTGGAGGACTCCATTCTTGTAGGAACGCTCAAAGATCTACACATGCTTCTTTCAGTTTCAACAAGGTCACCGCCCGTTGGTGCACTTCCACCTAAAGAAGTCAGACAGCTGTTTGAGGAGGATGATGACAATGCAAGGTCTAACCGTGAAAAAGAAGGAGAAGATGACATCCTTCTGAAAGATTTAAGAGAATCAAGACTTGGTAAGATCTCCTCTCCAATAATACCACAGCAAATGTTTGTATTGGCCAGAGTAGCATTGGCACTCAAAGCAACTCCAGACAAACAAGAAAATGAGCTGCTCAACTTCATATGTGGTTTTTTCCATCATGGCACCATTTGATAAGGGAATTTCATCTGTTTCAGTGGCGAAGCAAATAAGGCTGGCGCTGTTGCACTGCAGACCAAAACTGACGCTTAGTTCCCTTACGTGCACAGATATATCCTCTGAATTTACCATTTCAGCCACAATGTTGAATTCCTATGGTACCTAGGTATTGTACATTCCGTGAGTAAAGGCAAAATTTCAAGCACTTGGATATTGACAAAAATTGAGCCTGTAGAAAACAAGAAATTAGCTGTTAAATTTTTTGAAAAAAAAACGATAGAACTATTCTCCAGCAAATTGTTGAACATTATCCCACATAAAAAGACTAGCTCCAACTCGTTGGAGCAACACAGAATTCCACACTCTCTCAGTGTCAAATGGTTGCACTTAATTAATACACACTCTTCCGCAAAAGAGTGTCCTTGAACCAAATTTGTTGCAACAACCACAGTAGAAATCAAACATCTTTGCTTTAGATATTTCGCGGAAAGACAGCATAAGCTATGCAGAGAAGCCTGCGTTTATCAATTTGAAAATATTGTAATATTTATGACAAAAATCACGAATGAACACACTAGAATTAAGCGTATTTATGTACATTCTCAAAAAATGGCTGTGCTCTAATCAGAGTAGGTCATGAATATCGTTTAATTTCAATACCCTGTAAAATTGCAAACAAACAAAAAAGATAATAAGGGTATTGTGCATTACATCAGATGTGGGATGAAGAAAGGGGTACTACGAATCACCGACAATGCCGTTCAACTTTCAAAAGGTTTTGTCCATTTTACATTGCTACGTGACATTCCCATTCCGATAATAATATCTGTAGAAAGAAGTAGCCATCATAGTTAGAGTAAAGTATAATAACAAAGATGTATAGCAGGGAAAGAAAATCACTCACCAAAACCAAGGAGCACCCAGTCTTCAATCACCCAGAGGCCAGAGCAAAGAGGGAATGTGACGTGATGTATAATAATTTAGTAATTAGTTCAGTCATTGTTTACCAATAGAGACGAGGCGAATCGACTCTTTGCCAACTTGGTGCATTGCCAAAAACACAAAAGAGCAAGTTGTTACAATGAAACAATTTTTTTTTATTGTTTGCTTGTGATTTTCCGTCTTGATTGCGTGATAGTTTATTTTGTTAAGGTGTAACAGAATTGCGGTGACAACTGACATGGACACATGAGAAGCCGAGACACAACCAGGCAATACTATCACAATACTATTACTAGGATCAGCATCTGCCATCACCAAATTAAGTGGCCATTGTTTAATTCTCAATGCAGCAAAGCGTCTGTAATTTCTTTCCTAATCAACCAAAATATTTGACATTATTATAACATTTTATCAGCATTAATAAGAGATCCCCAGAAAATATAATCATCATCTTCAAATCGTAGTTATCTTATCCCCTTGACCATGCAAAATATGACCTTTCCCAAAATCCAAAAGACAATGCTATTGACCAAAAACAAAAAACTTACGTTAGTCGCATTGCCATGAAAGAAATGACGGATTTCGTTGTCATGCATACATATACAAGAAAACTGTGTTATCTACCCTCTGGTGAAGTAGTGCTATACATAAATCATTATAAATAAATGTCATTTCTTTATTTATAAATAGAAGAAATTTTATTACATGTACAGCATGCTTAACTACTAAATTCAGTAACATAAGGAACTCACCATATGTTCTAATCAAATTGTCACTTCTGTTCTGCACATACTAGAGAAATCTACAAGTTTGGAGAAAAGCCTGTCTTGTACAAATTAATTTTACTGACAGCAATGATTCCTTACAGAACTTGGGGCAGGCATCAGGTTGTCAATCGCCATCTCCAAGCTTTCCCCTACTAGCTTGTTGAACCATCTAAAGTTTGCGCGCTCGGTGGCGCCAAGAACCTTGTTGCTTTGCTACCAACCAAAAACATGAAGGTCGTAAATGACTTGTATACAATACAAAAATGCTCTTCACCTCTAATATTTATTCAGTTGCATAAATACACTCACCTTGTCACTTAACAAGCTTGTAGAGACATCTCTGTCCCTGCTCTCCTTTTTGTTGTCATTGACATCTAGTTTAGTGTCCAGAGTTGAATATGTTGGAAGTGTTGATGTTCCAAACATGGCCTTGTCGTGAGCTGCTTTGATTTGCTCCTCCCTTCTTGCCTTCACATTACATGAGAACAGAAGACATCAATTTAAAGATAAATGGGAAGATCAATCATAATGCACTGTACCTCCACAGCTGAAAATCGGAAGCTTTGGCCGATGTGCTTGACAACTCCTGCATCATCCTCTGCAGCTGTATGAAGAAAAACGTTCATTTTCATATCCACTTTGCAGTCCCACGGTTGCACCCATATCTATCATTTTAGAACTATGGCTTGCAGTAACCAATTAATCATGGGATTATCACAGTTGCAAAACACACACAGACTTCATATAATGCACAAATTTGAGAGAGTGGTTGAGGCATATGCCGAACAATAAAAAGTGTGATTTGATTAGAGTGGAGAGCAGTTTTCTGAAATTGCAATTCTGTGATTAATGTCCCTAAACATCAAGAAGGAGAAAAGGGGAATCGAGACTTCGAGAAAGAAAGCTTTTTTCATCTTCTTTTTATTCTCCTTTCTTTTCTTTTTTTTTTAAGAACAAGAGGCTAAAAGCCTAAATCAAACAGTACATAATCTGTTTCTCAAGCCTCCAATATTATCATGGTGGAGGAAATGTGAAATACAATCAACAGTACATAATCTTTTTATTCTCCTTTCTTTTACTTCATGAAGTTTTTGCCTTCTAAATCCAATTACTGTATGTTGGAATGCAATTTGCCAATTTCAAAAAGCTAACTATCTAACCTTTGAGCTGCAGAAAATACCCAAATTAGGAGGTCCGTCAAGACACGGGGAGATATAATACAGCAAGGAGCCAGTGGCACAAAAACAAGAAAATTCGGAAATGCTAAATATAAAATAGCGGATAAAATGTTAACCTGGAATCTCGTCATCATCAAGAGGAGCATCCTTGTCGAACTCAAAGCGTTCCCAACCAGAGCCCATGCCTTTGGCACTATCTTGTCCAGCTGCATGAAATAAAAATTAAATCACAAAAGGTGTTTGAAATCTGTAAAAAGTGAAGATTGAGAGAAGAAAAAAAAATTGAATAGGGAAAGTAGAATGAAATGGTACCAGCTTGATGGAGTTCATGTTTCATCCTCGCTTTCACCCTTTGCGCTGCCGTCTGTAAGTCATTTTTTTTCCTTTTAAATCGCATAAATCAGAAAAGTAAAGCAAAATCGAGAGGAAAAAAAAAAGAAGCACCATTCTGTCGTAGCCCGGAATCAGAAGAGAATAATCAACATTCCTACTCTTTCGTCGAGGACTCCGACTCCTCCTTCTGTCTGTACTTCTGTTGGATGATCTGTCTCTGCTCCTATGACTACGTGTCTATGAAACCCTAGAGGTTGGATCATTATTGGGCAGCTTATTCTCATTGAGCTTGTTTTGAATGGTTTGGAGTTTATCAGGCAGGTCAGGGGTGTCGCAGGAGGCTTTGACAAAATTACCAAGAAAAAAAGAAGAGGAAGAAGAAGGCGGGTTAGATTTGGGGCTTGAAGAATTAGAGAAACCGAGGCCCTGTTTGAAGCGGGCGGCGCCTTCTCTTTTGCGAGTGAGCTCCTCATAAAAAGCTGCTGCTTCCTCCTCCTCCATATTTTTCCTCCCTTTCCTTGTTTGCCTTTGAGAAAACAACTGAAAACACAGGAAGTCTGGAACCGACTTGAGGCAATACCAAACGGCATGACGTTCACGGTTTCAATTATCCTTTGGGCTGGGCTAAGAGAATACGAATGCCCATCAGAGAAAATACAGAGACGAATAAGGTGTAAATATTAAAAAAAAAACAAGAGTTATTTATGCCAAATACAATAAAGAGTATATTGCCAAATAGATGGCCCATTTTACTCTTTGTTAAATTACCAGAACACCAAGTTTAGTTTGGGAAATACAACAATTTTAAAACTGAACCTAAAAAATGCCATCTCCATTTAATATATAAGATCAAAATCTCGTGAAATTTTCGTATGTCACTTTCTCTCTCTATCCTCTCTCTTCTTTCGTATGCCTCTCTCACTTCATACCTCTCATCTCTCATTTGCCTCTCTCTCTCTCCTTCCTTCGTCTCCCTCCCCACAGCCCAAACCACATGTCCTCCACCTTCTTCCTTTCTCCGTTGTCTGTACTCACATTCTCCCTCCTCTCTCATCCCTGTCGACATCGAGGAGATTTGAAATTGTCAAAGATTGAGATCTGTTTGCTCTCTCTCCTTCGATGAGATATCTATTTGTCTTCTCCTTCCTCCCTCATCCCCGCTGCCCAAACCACCATCCTCAATTGTCTACCTCTCTCCATTGTTTGATATTTAAAGTGAATTCACAAAGGAGATCTGAATTGATTTTGTTAATTTTGGTTGATTTGTGTGGGTTGATTTTGTTGAGTTTGGTATATTTGTGTGCAAATTGATTTTGTTGAGTTTTGCGGTGACGGTGGCGGCTAGGGTTTGTCAAACTCTATTCGCCTGTTTTGAAGGCCTTTAAAGACATCTGAAGACATTTTGAAGACATCTGAAACCTTCTAAAAATATTTGAAAACCTTTTGTATACTTTTAAAGACTCAAAGACCTTTTATAGAATTTTTGTAGACTTTTGAATACACTTTTGTACATCAAACTAATTACTATTAAATAAATTAAAAATTTTAAATATTGTCTACATCGAATATATATACATAAATAATTTAGTTTAATTTAAAAAAATAAATAAAATTTCTTATAAAATAATTGTGGCATTTGGAGACCTTTGAAAATCTTTTGGAGACCTTCTGGAGACCTCTGAAAAATTAGATATTTTTTAGCTAGAATTCATTTTGTCACGAAAAAATCAATTTCTCACGAAAATATCGCAATTCTCGTGAATATGGTATTTGTCAAATTCAGTTTGTTTTTTCTTGTATTTTTCAAAATTGGGATGTTGGATGGTTTTTGTCAAAAATGATATTTTATTTTGTTATAATAGTATAACCGTCCCAAAAAAATACTATAAACGTGAGTTAATTATGCAAAGTGTCATAATTAAAATTTAGATTTTGACAAAAGTCACCCATAGTTTGGTAATTACTTGAATAACACATTTTTAAGTTCAAGTTTTTCGTATGACATTTTTTTAATTTTGATTTTAAAAATACTAGATTCAATTAGATAAAACCCAACTTCTCTCTTCATTTTTTCAATTTTTTTTTGTCTCTCTTCATTTTCTCTCTTCTGTTCTCTTCTCTCTCTTTATCCATTCACTTCTCTCTCTTTATCTATTCACTTATCTCCTCTCTCGTTGTCCTTCTTCTTTTTTGCCACCATCCTTCCTCAACTTCGCGTCGTCTTCCTTATACTTGCGTCCCTCTCTCAATTTCATCTAATCGTCATCGAGTCCCTTAGTCTCTTTCGTCTATCCATCATAATCTAGCATCTTCCTTGGGTCGATGTCCACCAGATCGCAGCAGAATTGCAAAAAATTATGCATTGTTTACCATATTTAGTATCATCTTTGTCCCTCTTTCTTCGTTGACGCCATTGATGAGAAGATGAACAACGACTGTCACGACCCATTTTCGGACTATAACCGGTGTACGAGGTGAACCGTCTAAGAGAGCCCGACCCATCTCACACAAGCATCAGAGTACAAAACATTTGCCATATTTCTATTCCAAACCATGATTAAACAAAATAATTAAAGGATTTTTATGTATAAAAATAATTTCAATTAATATTACTAAGTAATAAAACATTGATTAAAATATATAAAGGAAATATTTGAAAATAAATATCACTAACCAAAATATACAAAATATGTAGATATAGACATAACCCACAGAAATCTAGTGTGGAGCAACTAATACAAAAAGGCAAATTGGGGCCCGAACAAAAGGGTTTTGTCATGACCCATTCCCGGGACCGCGACCGGCGTACGAAATGAACCGTCTATGGAAGCCCGGCCCATCCCGCACAAGCCTCATAGTACAAAACTTATACCCAAACATCATATTTAAATAAATATGAATAACAATTAAAATATAAACTTTGATTATTAAAAACAAATCATACATAGTATTAAGTGCGAAAATTTAATTTCAAATTAAATCATTTGAAATATCAAAAACCTAAACAAAACTCACAGTAATCCGGTGTGTGGAGCATCTAACAAATCATACAACTGGGCCCGGTCAAAAGGGCAATGACCGCAACATCAAAATCCCTCACTGAGCATCAAAAGCCAACGAACAAAATT
>CAODLS012452783.1:0-22055 GCA_948243855.1 Flueggea neowawraea | reverse complement strand
TTCACGGGGAATGGGACCGGAAACTGCCTTATTGGAATTTCTATAGTGAAGAACAGCAGTAGTTGTAAGTACACGAGTAGTGAAGCGTGAAGAAACAACAATGTAGTAATCTTGTGGTGCCTGATCAGCAGTCACCAAGACAGAATAGCTCTGCCCAAGATGGATGTCAAGGTCAGTGTAGGTGTTCTGAAGTGTATGAGAACCCTCTACCTCTACCAGTTTGACCTTGTGGCCCTGAATTCTGAAGTTAAGGGATGTTGCCAGTTCAACATTTGATATTCTGAACCTATATGTTTTACCTGAAAATACATATCCACAATAGTCTCATCAATGCTAAATATATAAAAACTAAGTGCTTGGAGTCTGAGTAAAATTCGTGCTACAAAATCCCACAGAGGTAATAATTAGGTTAACACCAAGCATTAAAGAGATTTTGAGTTCATCAATATATACCCGGTTCAACTGTAAATGTGTATCCATTCCATCCACTTCCATTTATGAGAAGCCCATCAGGGAATGGAAGATTGTGACCAGCATCCAAGATTCTTCTCATTACCTATGCATACGGAACACAACAGAAGCTGGTGTAAACGCTAAGCAGGAAATGAGCTGAAGAATTGTGGAAGAATATGGAATTATGTTACATCACTCACATAATGATTTCTTTTGTACCAGTCTCAGCTAGCACAGTGAAATCTCCAGCATGAGGAGGAAAAGGTACAGAAATCCGAGGACGGCTATAGATCCTGATGGCACCAAATCCTCCAGCAGCTTTGTGCAGTCCAAGCGAAGGGAAATAGAAAAAACTAACAATCTGGTCCTTCACTTGGAGAGCATAAGTAAAATTTCTCCCTGGAAGGATTGGACAGTTGGTGCCATAAACCCCATCTTGCCATGAGTTCCTTCTTTGTTATATACCGTTCCTACAATACATTCATAAGCTATGATCTTTAAATTTCACATCAAATTGGTCTGACTTGATTGTCTACACAAAGGATGATCAGAAAGGTCTACATTTGTTTTAGAATGGACTAGTCACACTCATAGATTACTTTTGTCATGCAAGATGCCGCATTTGCATTTCAATATAAGACAGATTAATACACACGGATTCAAAAAACCTTAGTATCAAAACTTATAATTATTATATTATGAGTAAATTACTTCTCAAAATCATGTTTTCCTGTTCTGTGAAAGATTATGAAATTTACTGAAACATAGTTTGTTTTACCTAAATGGAATTGTCAAACTATAGAAAATAGGGTGGTACTCTAATGAAGACTCTTAAAAAGATTCTCATTAAAGATTCCTTTAGTAAATTAAGTAACTGAAGTTCAAATTAAATAATTACAGCAACAATTAAATAATAGTCATGATTATTTAATTTACTATAACATTAAGTAACCGATGAAAATTAAGTAACCGGTTGCTAAATTAAGTAACGATATCTAAAATTAAGTAATTTTTAAAGTTACAATTAAGTAATCATCCCCTAAAATTAAGTAATTCGAGTTCTTTTTAAAAGTCTTTGTTAGAGTAGCACCCAAAAAAACAACTAACTAAATTTAAGCTCAAACAAGTAACAGGAATAAGCATGGGACAGATAGAAAAAAGATAAGGGAGCTAGACATATGAGTCAAGTTTTCTAACAATACAACCCAGAAGCAAACCAACATTAAAGGCAGATTCTTTATTTCACTGAATTATAGATGCGACAAATATTGAAGTCTGACCAACACAATATAAAAATCACCAAGACATATCAGCTTTACCCCATATTAAAAATTAAATGTATTGGTCCCAAGATCCACAGAGAGATGTAGCATGTGAATAGCATTATTAATTACATGTCGTCAGCTGCAAATTTAAAATATTTTAATGCAAGTCCCTGATCTGGCCAATAAAGACTATTAGTTCTGGCAAGGGAAAAAAATCAAGAGACTATTAGTTGGAGAAAATATTTCAATTTAAATATTAACCATTGCACTCCAGTCTACTCTAATCAATTTAAGTAATATTCTTGAAACCCTAGCAAAGTGGGAAAATGATTAGATTGTATTCTAAAACAATGCATGTCTGTACTATTATGGCCAAGACAAAAGAGGACATGAATAAAAATGCCTCAAAAGGCAATAATTTCCATTCCCGCCATTTTCTAAGATTACTGTAGAAACTTTCTGGTTATGATTAAATTGCCTTACTGCGAATTAAATTGATTAGAAGTTCTTCACAAACAAAAGATTTTGTGTCATCGGTAGGGGAGACTGCCAACAGAAGGCAGATGGGTGAGGGATATGTTTGTCATTCAAGAAATCAATAATCAAAAAGAATATTCCAAGTTTTCAGCCAATGAAGAGTTCCCACCACAAATCTGTCACAGAGAAATAAAACCCAAATGTGTTCTTGGTGATTTTTCCTTGATTAAAAAGAATTTTAGCAGACTTGAAAGGCAGGGGGGAAAAGGAGAGAGAGCGCTTAAAAGCAACAAAAATAGAAAAAAAAATTAAGAAACAGATATTTATCAAGCTGAATAAAAATTCTAGCTTTCCAGTCTTTTATTTTGCAGCATGCTCATCTAGGCAAGCAAAAGAGAACATCATTAAAAGAAAAAAAAAATAGAACAGTAAGCATTCATAAAATTACCAAGAAATGAGTGAAGGCTCTCTCAAGTAGTTGTAAACACTGATTATGAGATTATCACTGGTGACAGCATCAAATTGTGGCCCTGGAAACTGCCCATTTATCAAAATCCCCTGCACAACCACCACCGCCGCTTCTTCATACATTCAAAAATCTAGTCTTTATATTACAATGTGAACAAAACCAAATAACGCTTCAAGTGTTCACTATTTATAACCAGGAAGGACTGCATTGCTTACCTGTTGCTTAACACCAAGAGGGTGGATGTCACCATAAGTAACTTTCCACGTAAAGAACCTATAAGGGTTTTCACCACGAACTCCAAGAACCAGAAAAAGAACAAGTAGTAAAGAAACAACTGGGTAGCCTCTCATTTCTTGGACTCTTTTCGTCATGTGTAGTAAGTATAGCAGTACGGAACAATGCAAGATTTAGATCCAAAAAGGCAAAGATTTTTATGGCTGCACTTGGATTAAGACAAAGAAATCCAAAATGGGTTATTTTTTGTATGTGAGGTGAGCCTAGAGGAACTCTGTTATTGTAATGCAGGTGGGAGCACAGGGAACGGGCACTTTGAGCTGGCAGCGGAGCGAGGTTATAATCACATGCACATGTGATCCATAATAGTTAATGTTTGGTCAACTGGAAGAAGTGGGAAATGGCGGGAAAGTGGGGTTCACAGGCAATGTGCGCTTGTGATTGTGTCGGAGTAAATGCAGATACGTCATTTCTTGGGATTTAGTAGATGAAGAAATTCTCCAAATATGGACGGCTCGGTTGGAAGCCCGTCAGACTGGAGATCCGAATGACGCAAGTGCGATCTACCCTCACTGCATTTTTATTTTTATTTCCCTTTGCACGATTTTTTGCTTGACTTTTGGCCTGCCATTCATAGCATGTCTTGACTTATAAATCCCCTCTAAAATTATATACCGATTCTTCCATTGCAGGTTGCCCTACAAGACTCGCATTACATAAACCTCAAGGATACGCATTTTTAAGTCTTTTCATTGGACGTTAATATCAACCAACAACACAAACCAAGCATAGTATTAACCACAGGACACGAGGCAGAAAAAACATTTCCCACCATCAAACTAAGAGATGGCAACACAGAATACCTGATCAACAATCAAGTGACTACGTCCGAAAATTCCACACACAATTAGCCCTAACATGTTCCCCGAAGTGAACTAAAGCCTTTCAAACATTTTCTTTGTCACCTGTACAACTTGCATAAGCCCGGATGGGAGGAAAACAAAATGCGGATTCTCGAATCTCCAACCATCCTTGCACCATTTGCTCAACCCATTACCAAATTCACCGTTGAGAAACTGTCAAAAGCAAGCCATAGTGATCGCTAGGCAGAACAGGGAGCTCCAACGACTTCACCTCTTGCCTCACTTTCTTCTCTTTAATGTATGTTAAACCAGGAATTGCCTCCTTTCCAATCATGTCAATTCCACTAATCTGAAAATCACTCAGACTGCATATAAATCGATCTAGTCGCTTTTGCAAGGTACGATTGCCTGTCAACATTTGGTTCGATTTGGTGTTATATGTCCAACCATTGTCTCCTGGCTTCAGCTCTGCCCAGGCATCAACCCACCCATCAAGTAAAGGAAACTGACCGTCCAACTTGTCATCCCAGTTCATGTCACCCCCAAAAATCACATTCGGATACTTCTTCAGAAAGTTGATGGCCTCATCTGCTTGAGTAACACGTTCCTTACTGTACATCTGATCCCATTTTGGAGGGGCTGGGCAGGGGCTTTCCAGATGGCTGGTGGCGACAACTAATGTCTTGTTACCCTGAACTGAAACCTCGGCAAAGCAAAGTTCTCTCCCCATAATAGAATTGCTAAAAGGTCTGCAGGCGAAGGATTTCACTGGAAGTTTGCTTAACTGCATGTTTGGAAAATGATAACAAAAATTAAAAATGATATATAGAATGCGGGTAGAAATTAAATTAAGATAAACTGAGTATGATTACAGAGAATAAAATAAAGTAGGAAAAAATAGCACTCTTGGCTACTTCATTGTAATTATTACCAATTTTGTTTACCTTTTGCTTTGTGTGTATACATGCATAAGTAAGCATGAATGTCCATGTCAAGTGTGAGAATTATAGATCTTGATACACAAGTAAGAAAAAACTACAGTACGAATGGATGTGCCTGACAATGACTAGCAAAATGGTCACTAACTCAAAACATTGCATTATGATGATTAACACATACACCAAACCCACATACCAACATGCAAAAGTATGGTCTTAAATCCGCCATATCCTTTGAAAGAGAACAATGATAAACTTTCCACCAGGAGGATTGCTGAAATAATTCAAAAATAGTTGGGATAACCTCCTGCAAAGAAAATTATCAATAAGCAAGTTGATTCTTAACAACAGGCAGAACTCAGTATAACAGGTTAAGGAGCAAACTGAGGGAGACCTGAAGACAAACAATTTCTGGTGAATGCAGTTTAATAAGGTCACCAATGGCTTTCATCCTCTTTTGCACCTCCAGGTCTTCACGGAACCAAACATTGTAGCTTAAAATCTTGAATGAACTGAGTGCTGCTGCTGAATGATTGATGTCTGCCAGATGGTTGAAACAGTATGTAAAGTTGTCAACAAAAAATGAAAGATCATCAAACTCAAGAATTATAAATGTCACAGATGACAGAACACATTTTCTAATGTTAATTTAATTTACTAAAAGGGATTTGACATTTTCCTTAGAGCAAACAAGCATGTCAAACTTGCTATTTATTTTGTGTGAGTAACCGTGATCACATTTGTAATTGCAAAGAAGCTTGCCGTAACAATAAAAATAACGCGGTTGGCATTCAACAATTCCTATGCATCATGTCATAGACAGAAACATGACAAATAAGAAAATCCTAGAATCTTCCACTCGAAGTAAAAGAGAATTTGAACCACAAAAGTATTGAAGACCTTTGGCAACAGTTACTGCCTTTTTTGAAGCTCTAAGACCTTGAAAGCCGCCCAACTCCGCGCTATCCGTATTGCGGCCTCCTGCAAACAGCCAAACACTAACGCCATTCAATTACTGAAAGACAAAAAAACTATGAAATCCATGAATCCAACAAAATACACACATACACACAAAAGAAAGAATAAATAAAAAGCACAAACCTTTCACATTATCCGTCATATTACAAGCCTTAATACCACGAAACCCAGTCAATTCAACACGATCCTGATGAGCGTCAACGAAGTCCCCAATTTTCCTCTTGCAAGTCCTCAATGGAAAGAAAACAGGCCCAACCGAAGAATCCAATTCCTCACCAAGACCAGTATCGATCAAGTCCTCAAAACTAGAAACAGGAGCCCTAGTACCACAAATTTCACAACTTGGGTTCTTGTACACATTCAAGAAAGTGCACGCCTTGCAAGACCATTTCGGAGTTTCTTGATTAGTAGAAGAGGAAGCAGGAGCTGGAGAATTGGGAGATAGACAGACTTGGCAAGAGGACTTCGAAGATGGGGAGTTGAGAAAAGTGCATTTCTTGCAGGACAAAGACATGGGCTTTGACAAAGTGAAGAGAGAATTTTTTAGGTTTTTGTTGCTACTGAACTTTTTCGTCAAGTGAAGAAACTGGGAAGCGAACAGTTCAATTTTGCTGATTGCCATCGTTCAGTTCAAATTGGTTTCCGCTTTTGAGGGCTCTACAAGCACACTTGCGCTTAACATGGGACCCAACAGGTTAAATACTAAGGCCCGTTTGGTTCAAAAAACATTAAAATCAGAATAAGAAATGGTTATATAGGAAATTAGAATAACATAAATTGAAATCAAATTAATTTATATTATAATAACTATTTAAGTTTAATATGAAATTAAAATTTAATTATTATAATTATCTGTTTAATTTATTATAATAAATTATAAATTTTAAATATTCGTCATGAAATCGTTCGTTCAAAGCTTACCATGAAGAGTTTTGGGTTAAAGGATATGATAGGATTTGTATGTATTTCAGTTTAAAAAAAAAGTAAAGTTCATTAAGAGAATAAATCTCAAGAAACTAATAATTTAACCAAAATCCAATACACACTAAACAAATAAAAGAATTTAAGTCTAATCCAAGTAAATACAAACATATAATCTAGCTAAATAAGTACATAAATGCATAGACCGAAATTGACTAAAAGAGACCGAAACAAAAAATGGGTTTTGTCGCTACAGCATGAACATCACCAAACTAATCTTTGAAACATTGAAATTTGAGATTAAACTCATTAGGGTTTGAGTAAAATGATATTATACATTACCAATGCGAGAAGAAGATTTCTGAGGCTATGCAACTGATCCCAGTCTCTTTCCATTGTGAAATCAGCCATTCTCTTCCTGAGCTTTTGAATGTGAGCTCTTCTCTCTCTGAAGCTTCTGCCATCTTTTTGCTCTTCAATTACAACAATACAGTAAGACTGGAAACAAATTGCAGAAACTAGGCATCCTTTATTATAACCGTTTTTTAGGAGACGAAATTTCTTGAGGTGTGGTGTGGTGGGGATTGTGGCAGAAGGCGACAGAAAAGGTGGTTTGGATTGTTGAGGAGGACAGCGGCTATGAGTTGGTGTCGTGACGACGGTGGAAGAAAAGACGTTAATGGTAGAAGAAAAGCCTTGATGGTGAAAGAGATTCGTGAAAAAAAAGATGGGTAATGGGTAGAAGAAATGAAGAAAACCCTAGCAAAATTCTTATCTCTGTGATTAGGAGCTTACGCCATCCACTCTATGGGTCGTAGATCTAAGAAAACTACAAAATCACAGGCCGTTGTGGTCGATATGGGGGAGAATAATGATGAAGTACCACCTCCTGTGATCGTTCAAGAGAGTGAACCAGTGGTTGGGCATGACAAATCTTCAAAAAGTGTGGGTTCGACCTCTAAGTGTGGGGATTCAATTACTGTGGGGGATTCTAGTGACCAAAGCCAGGCCGACAACGCAATCCAAGGAAACAACACATCGGAAATGGAGCTATATATTTGCATTGAACCGAGAGGAGATTGCAGAGGGCTCTCTGAGGTATGTTCCTCCCTCTGTGACTCAGGGTGTTCAAGTTGCTAATTTTTGTAGATTTGAGATCATTGAGGAAAGTAAACGATGGACTTGTGCTATAATTGGTAGTGTATACGGATTTATCCTGAGATTCTCATCTATGGAGAGCTTCGGTCTAACCTCTGTTCGACAAATTAGCCAGAAAGTTTTCTTGTTTGATTTCAGTGATGTAGAGGCTAAGAATCGGGTCTTGGATGGTGGACTATATATACCTTCACTTTTAGACCTTTGATTATGAAACAATGGAATCTTTTATGCAGATGGATATTTGTAATATTCCTAAAGTTCCTGTGTGGGTCAAGTGCCCCTTTCTTCCGCTTGAATTCTGGTCTATTGCGATCCTCAATCGAATCAGTAGTATTCGAGGCACTCCTCTCTTTGTAGATCAATTCACGTTGAGAAGGGAGAGGCATGGGTATGCTAGATTTTTGGTTGAGATGGATGTCAATGGGGAGTTTCCTGATCAAGTAGTTCTCATGGATGAGGAAGGACACAATTTACTCAGAAAATGGAATATGAATGGAGACCGATGAAGTGCCCTGTGTGTAAAAGGGATGGACATTCTGAAATTCAATGCCCTAACCGGGTGGGAAAGGTTAAGAAGGTATAAAGGGTGAATGAAGCTTCTATTAGTGCCCTTGTGGATGCACAGGTGGTGCAAACTAGAGTGAGCCAAATCTTGGAGATGTTGTTCGTGCTGGCAGTCTTGAGGGTCATAATGACAATGTTATATTAAGGTGGTGGCACCTAGTGGGAGGGATCATAATGTTCCGTTCACTAGTGAAGCTGCTATTGATGGTAGTTGTAATAGGAGCTCCCTACCTAATGAGAAGGAACATACTACTGAGGTGGAACTCATATATACTAGAGACACAAACATTCATCAAATCCTTGCTTCTGCAAGCCCTAAAGGTGTAGCTAGTAACAGAGGGGGAGGTGGAAAAAGAGTAGGAAGGCCTCCTTCTAGATATCAATGCTGACTTCATGGGACATTAGGGGGTTGAATGACCCTCAAAAGCAATCAGTCTTCGAAAGCTGATTGTTGAGCATAAGATGTGGGCTATTGGGGTGCATCAAACTAGAGTTCGAGTGGTTAATAAGGATAAGGTGTGGAGGAATTTGCATTTACCTAACTGGGGTTTTCTTAAAAACTATGAATATGCTCTATTGGGTAGGATTTTGATTTTATTCAATCTTGACCAGGTTAATATCACCATTATGCGAGCCTCTTCCCAGTTTGTTCATTGTCAAGTAGTGTGGAAGGAGTATACCTTTTATTGGACCCCTGTATATGGGCTAACTTTGCCATTGATAGGAAGGAGTTGTGGGAGGGGTTAACAATGTTAGCCATGGGTATTTCGATACCCTGATTGATACAATGGGACTTTAATGTTATAATTAGTGATAGTGAGTGGATTGGTGGAGTTTCTGCAGATGTACATAGCTGTGATGAATTTGCTGAATGTATAAGAAACTGTGGGGTGCAGGAGCTTAAAAAAACAGGGGCTCACTTTACATGGACCAATAATCAGGCAGGGGAGGATAGGGTTTGGATGAAATTAGACCGTTGTTGGTAAACAGTCACGGGCTTGATTTTTTTGGCAACTCTGACTACCATGCTAGCACTAATGGCATTTCTAATCATTCTCCTCTACTGGTTAATTTGCGATGCACTACTAATTTAGGTTTTAAACCTTTTCGATTCTTTGATATGTGGATGAATCACCCTACTTTTAAAAATATAGTTCAGAAAGGTTGGGCCAAAAAGGTTGAGGGATGTTCTATGTTCTAGGTTTGAAAAAGGTTGATGATGTTTAAGAAAGACTTAACTGGTATGAATAAAGCTTTCTTCTCTGATATCTCCAAGAGAGTTAATAATTGTAAAGCTCAGTTAGAACAGACTCAGACTGCCTTACAGAATTCTCCATTGGATATGGCTCTTATTGAGAATGAAAGAGCAATCTGTGGGGAATATCGCAGGTTGCTTGTTTCTGAGGAGCAATTTTATAAGCAAAAAGCTAGAGAAAGGTGGGTTAATCTGGGAGATTCCAACACTAAATTTTTTCACAATCTGGTAAAGGCTAGAAGGGCACAGAATAAAATTGTTAGCTTGCATCTAAAGGATAGGGTTACTGTGACTGAGCAATCAAGCATCTCATCAGCTATGATTAAATACTATCAGGGTCTCTTAGGCACTGATGGACCACCAAGGATGCATGCGGAGGTGGAAATCCTTCAATGTGGCCCTATTGTTACTGATGATGAAGTTGTTATGCTATGTTCTGAGGTAACACTGGATGAAATTAAGGCTGCCTTGTTGGAGTATTGATGGTCAAAAGGCTCCTGGCCCGGATGGATTTTCTAGTATCTTTTATAAAGAGTGTTGGGACATTGTAGGCTCTGATGTCTTAACAGCCATTCAAGATTTCTTCACTAATGGCAAGTTACTTAAACAGATGAACTCTGCCTCTCTTACAATCATTCCTAAGGTTCCAAGTCCCCAATCTTTGAATGATTTCAGGCCTATATCTTGATGTAGTGTGCTGTATAAAACCATCGTTAAAGTGCTGGCAGCTAGATTAAGCAAAATCTTACCTCGGATTGTCCACATTAATCAATCATTTTTCATAGCTGGTCAAAATATTGTGGATAATGTTTTACTTGCCCATGAACTTCTAAGGAATTATCACAGGAATGCTAAAAAGTCTGATTGCACACTCAAAATAGATTTGAGGAAGACAATGATTCTGTGCAGTGGGATTTTGTTGAGGAAGTCTTATTGGGATTGGGATTTCCATCAAAGTTCACTAAATGGATCATGACTTGTATTAGATCCTGTTCGTTTTCTCTGATGATTAATTGTTCCCTAGAGGGATATTTTGCAGGAAAGAGGGGTTTAAGACAAGGAGACCCCATGTCTCCTCTGCTCTTTGTTTTATACATGGAGTATCTGTCAAGGGCTCTTGAGCTTAGACTCCCTTTTAATTTCAAATTCCACTCTGGATGTAAAGCTCTCAAACTGGTACACCTTTCTTTTGCTGATGACCTTATGATTTTTAGTGGCTGCCATATGGAATCTTTGCAGGCTATCTCTTCTATTCTATCACATTTTTCTGCTGCATCAAGTCTGACTATTAACGAAGGCAAAAGTTCTATTTTTTTCTCTGGAACCTGTGATGAAACAAAATCATGTATATTGCGTTTCCTGAGGTTCTGGGAGGGGAAGTTGCTAGTCAAGTACTTAGGTGTGCCCCTTATATCAACAAGACTCAAAAAAGAGCATTGTTCTGTATTGATTGATAAAGTCTGTGCCCGTATTAATTCCTGGATTACACATTGTTTATCTTATGCTGGCAGATTGCAACTGGTCAATTCTGTGTTAAGGAGTTTGCAGATATACCGGTGCTTTATTTTCATTCTTCCCAAATTCGTAGTGTTGGAAATTGATAGAAAATGTCGAGCCTTTCTGTGGTTGTAGAAAGATCATAGCTCCAAAAGTTTGGTGTCATGGAACCTATTATGTTTGCCTAGAAAGGAAGGGGATTTGGGGATTAAGGATCTTATTGCATGGAATAAAGGTGCAGTTGGCAAAAAAGTGTGGGATATCATTACTAATAAACAATCATTATGGGTTGTCTGGATTGTGAGACATAAGCTAAGAAAACTTAGTTTTTAGAGAATAACTAAGCCATCGGATTGCAATTGGGCATGGAGGAACCTGTTAAAACTTAGAAAGGTGATCTTGGTGGGTTTTGAGTATGTTTTGGGTGATGGCAAAGACTTTTTATTTTGGCTTGATCCTTGGTTCCATGGCCAAACTCTATGTGAGGCTTTCCCTAGACTACATATTGAGGATACTGACATTAGTAAAGAGGCAAAAGTAGCAGATGTATGGAGGAATAATAGATGAAGATTTCCAGACCCTCTAAATGATGACACTGTACAGGCTTGGTGCGAGATTGCTCAAATCATTCCTTGTGCTGCCAGATCCGATAGGGTTGTCTGGAAACATACTCCAAATGGTGCTTATACAATTAAAAGTGCCTGGAATTTATTCAAGAAAAGTGCTCCAACTGTGTCTTGGTATAAGCTTGTATGGGGTCCTGGACACATTTCTAGGCATAGTTTTATACTATGGCTAGCGCTAAAGCAACGATTAGCTGTAAAGAACAGAATTCAGCAATGGGGGCACCTTTCTGACGACACTTGCATATTTTGTGGCCAGGATTCTGAAATTATAGATCATTTGTTTTTTATATGTTGCTTCTCAAAACTGGTTTGGAGTGTTCTGCTTAGACAGGTTCATATGAATAGAGCAGTGTTACCTTGGAGAAGGGAAGTTAGCTGGTTTGTGAGGAAAACTCGAAGCAAAACACTGATGAGCAAGATGAGAAGGGTGTTGTTTGTAGCTGCAGTATATTGGATCTGGAAGGCCAGAAACTATCGAAGTTTTCAGCAGCGCATATTGTCAATTGAACAAATTTGTAGGTAGATTATAGAAGCTTTATTATTGAGATTTCCAAATGTTGTCTCTTTTGTAAATAGAACATAAAGGCTTGGTATTTTGTTGGACAGATCTGTATACTAGATAGGTTTGGATTGTTATAGGATTGTATAGGAGATTTTGTACAGATTCATACTCGGCTTTAGTTTTTTATCTCTCTGTCCAGATGTGAGTCAAAACTTGGTAAGGAATTAAGGCTTAGTATGAATACAACATTATTTTGTACATATTTTTTTGAGGTGAATATACATAATTGATCTACCAAAAAAAAAAGAGATGTGAAAAGAGAGAGAAGGAGAAGTGATTACTAAGGAATGGAAATCTAATTAATAGGAGGTCTCTCTGTTAATCACTTTATAGGCTTAGAGGAGAATTTCATTCGCACAGAAATGGGAATCAGAATGCAATTTGTCTAAACCAAACACTGGGAATGGGAATCAGAATTCGATTCTTATTCCTATTTTCATTCCCAATCTTAAAAATTATGAACCAAACACTCCTTAACCGTTTGAAAGAGTAACATCTTCTATAGCATATAGTAGTTTGTGTATATTTAATAGGAAAAATAAGGAGTGATGTAATTTTTTTATTTTATATGAAATAAAGTAAAATTTTAATTGTCTTTTTTTCAAAAAGTTGTATAATTAAAAAGTAATAATGCTATTTAATGAAATTAAAATATCTCAAAAAAATTACAATATGCTATATGTTATTATGTAGTTACCAAACAAATATGCTGCATATTTTTTATGCTATATGTTTTCAATAGATTATATGCTCTTACTTGTCAAATGAACTCTTCAAATCTCAAGACCGAACTTAAACACTTGGGCTTAATGACAGGGATTCATTTGGTGAAGGATTTGAAGAAGCAACTTCAGAAAGGCTCACCAAAGACCTCGAAGTTCGGTGGTTGTGGTTCTCAATTCTATTTAAACACTTAGCATTGATAGAATTGGATGGAAAGAAAATGAAAAGAAATCTCATTTCTATTCTATTCTATTGTTTGGACAATGATAAAATAGAGGAATTGGAAGGAAATGTTTAAAATTGATGAGAAATCAATTCCCTTCATGCATTGGTAGATTTCACACCAAATTGATGAGAAATGAGGGGAATGGAGGGGAATTAGTATTGAAATGACAATACTATCCTTTAAAAAAAGAAAATTAACAAATACTAATCAGAAATAAAATAATATTTCAGTTAGGAAGGAAATTGCATTTCCTTCATAATTAGTTTTAAGTCACCAAGCTGTAGAGGAGAAATGCAATTTCTTTTCTTCTCAATTCCCTTGGAAAGGAAAGTTTTATTTCTTTTTCATTCTCTTCTTTTCCTTTGTTCACTTCTCCTCTTATTTTTAAATTTAAATAATAAAATATTAATTATTAAAAAATAAATTAAATTTAAATTTTAAAATAAATAATAGAGTGAAATTAAATTATATAATATATTTTAACTTTCTAAATTAATAATATTGTTGGAAATGCCCTACACAATTTCTTGGACTCTCTTTTTTTTTCTTCTTTTGCCTGGAATTTCTTGGACGTTTAGATAAGCATACACTTCACTGTTTGCACACACCTAGTTGAAATCAAGTGCTAATTTAGGGCTAACAGGCTTTGACATCAGTGGCCAGAAGGAATAATAGAAAGAGTTGCGGCCAAGAGAAGGGTCGAAAGGGCAGGCAATGCAGTAGAACTGTTGCATGATACCAAGTAACAGGCATAAAACAGAAGAGACAGTTGCTCCGGTACCATAATCGACAGAGTCACGAGCAACAATTCAACAGAATCCTGCATTATGTTCAGATGCGGTTCACCCATTTTTCTTTTTTCTTCCCTCATTTTTTTGGCCTCTTTTGGCTCTTTTAACTTTTTCTTAACTAATCAATCAACTAGTCCAAAATTTTATGTGCAGGTGCATTTTCTTTCAGATAAGTAAAGATAAAAGTAGAGTCATAGATGATACATATATGTGCACATTAACTTTACATAATGTAGTGAAGGACTGAATGCAGATGCTCTTCAGCTACCATATAGTTATTACGCCTTTAAACCGGATATGAATATGAGTATGCCTGGCGGGCCAGGTAAATTTTGTAATCCCCAGCGAATGCGGATGCTGTTCAACTACCGTAGATGTTGCTTAACTACACGCACACAGATGCTCTGGAGTGTTTCGGACTTTTGATTCCTTCTTTTTTAGTTTTGCTCCCTTTTAAAAAGCGCAGAAACTTTACATTTTATACTCGATTTCCAAAACATGAAAAAGTGGAATCCTAGACGAGTTCATCACAATTTATGGGTAGAACTGGAAACCTAAACTTATGGGCCAGTATATGGAAAATATTACTACCTTGGGCCCAAAAACTATGGCAAATAGTACTATATTATTTTAAAAAAAAAGTGTTCTCTACGACTATTTCATACTATCCAATTCTCTTGTTTTTTCAATCTTCTGGATATAATCTACTAAAATTTAAACTTTGGTGAGGCATGTTGAGAGAGGAGGGCTACTGCAAAAAATGATGGCAATTCCTATAATGAAGTATTTTATTTTACTAGAGTTAAAACATTTAGATCGGTTCTCCAACAGGATGCTCACTGGGTTTGAGACTCACTGTCCAACTTTGCATCATAATTTATGTCGGATGCTATTGCATACACGTGTGAGGTAGAATGGTTCGTGTGTGAGGGGTGTGCATTGAGTTGATTTGCACACTTGTATTGTTGCTTGTCTTCACACTTGTTGGTTAGCACGCTTATACTTTGGTGTTGAAGATCATAGGTTAGACGAACACAAATTCCTTTGTGTTGTTGATCTCATCTCTTAGGTTTTTGTTGATCAAGGAAAATGCAATCCAAACAACTAGCTTCATCCTCATCACTAGATAACAAACCCATTCTTTAATTGAACATACTTGAAGAATCTAAGGAATAATTATATTTTTGTGCATTCATGTTCTGTGTTGAGTTTAGTTCATTTGCTTGTTAAATGCTCTAAGTTCATAATTGTTTGCGTCTGATTTTATGGCAGTCACTAAGTTTTGAGATATTGTCTATTTCAATTTATAGGTTTAGAAAATTAGCCACGGCGGTCTCTGAGAGGATTCCATTGGACAATTTCTTTTAATTGGCAGAAATAAATCTAGGGACTGCCATGACTAATTTTCCAAACTTATAGATCAGTAGATAGTACCCCAAAATTCGGAGATGCCATGGAATTAACCCTAATTGTTTTCTTTTGACGAGTTAAGTTCATTATTGTTGAATGCTTGTTATTGTGAAACTTCCAATAGCATATACAGATTAAGCTTTTGTCATTCAATTTGTCACGATCGTAGCCAACTCTTAGCTTAAATCCAAGAGGTAATTATATCACATGTCAGTATAAATATTTTAATTTTAACAAATAAAACTATCAGTTTCTTAATTGTTAAAATACCAATATTTTTAATGTTTAATTGTTCAGATGACATACTTTTAATCTTTAGTTGAAAAATGCAACATTTAATTAAATAAAAGTCAATTTTTTCTCTCATGTGGTCATTTTTTTCTCTGTTTTCTTTCCTCACACTTTCCTTTCTCTCTCATCGTCTCAATCGCATCTATGAAACCTTAATCTCTCAATCTCATCTATGAAACCTTAACAACCCAAAACCCTCCGCCGCCGCCATCCTCCGCCCCTCACCTACTATGTTTCTCTCTCTATCCGTTCTCGATTTTCTCTCCTCTCTTGTCCTCCCTTTATATCTCTCAACTTCATGTCTTCTTCCCTTCATCTCTTCTCTCATCGTCGTCGCTCGATTTCTTCTTCTCTCCTTGGTCAGGTTTGGTCGGATGTCTCTCGCCGAACTCCTCTTTTCGATGCTCTGTTTGTTGTCTCGCGAACGATGGTGGAGTGCGATGTGGCGGCGACAGCTAGGGTAAAAAAAAACCCTAGTTACTGCTTTTTTAAAATTACTTAAATGCCCTTGGTTTTGAAAAAAGAAAGTCTTTGTTATTCATTATTTAATGTAAAAAAACACTTTAAAAAAATTGTTTGTTCAGCTTATTTTGCTGATTTTAATTAATTTTTGTTGAAATTAATTTTTTGTAGGGGGTGAATTTTTTGAATTATTTTGATTTTTTGTAGGGACAGATGCATTTGGATACTTGTGGATACATTTTGATACATTTGGAGACTAAAAAATTATATAAAAATTGAATTTCGGATATATTTGAATACTATAAAAAAAATTATATAAAAATTTAAGATTTAGATACATTTTGGAGACTATCAAAAAAATTGTAAAAATTATATTAAAAATTGTAATTTTAAGGCATTTAATTTAAAAAATATTATATCAAAAAAAATTTAAATCAAATTCTATATAAAAAAATTGTAATTTGAAGACATTTGGATATATATGGATACACTTGGATATATTTAGAGATCATCGTATACATTCGGAAATATCAGATGTTTTCTCCTTTGCAATTTATCTTTTTCGAAAGAAAATTAATTTTCGTGAAATGGTATTTGTCAAATTTAGTTTGTCTTATCTGACATTTTTTATGTTTGAAAATTTATGTGACATTTATCAAAATCTAAATTTAATTTAGTATAAATGTTAAATTTTCCCTAAATCTAATTTACGCATTTTAACAACTATGGTGCAGCATGACTTGTGCTCATCAAAAGATCCGCAAAACTAATTTTGAGGGGAGAGCATGCATAAACCACCGTTTTAATATATCATGCCTTCCCAAAACAGCCATTCTTGCAAATGTTGATTCCCAAAACAGCCACCGTTTTAATATAACACAATGAATGGACCATCTGTTTACGTTCAGTATTGATGCAGATAGTGATCCGATGATGAGCTCGCCCACGAAAACAGTATATATACAAAAATAATAACATCTATACCAAATTAAAATTCAGATTTTGATAAATATCACTCAAGTTTTCAAATAAAAAAGCCAGGTAAAACAAACTGAATTTGACAAATGTCATTTTCATGAAAAATAGCGATATTTTAAATTGATTTTTTTCATGAAAAATATAAATTTTAAGGGAAAAATCTCATCTTTAAGAAGTTATCCAAATGTCTCAAAATCTCAATTTTTATATAAAATTTAATTTATTAAATTTTTGATATAATAATTTTTAGATTAAATGTCTCTAAATTACAATTTTAATATAATTTTTACAATTTTCAATAGTCTTCAAAATGTCTCCACAAGTCTCCGTCTCTACATAAAATCAATCAAACTCAACAAAATCAACTTGTACAAATAGTTAAAAAGTGTTTAAGTCTCCAAAAGTCTGCAAAATATTCAACATATAAATACAAACAAAGATTATTTTACAAATTTAAAAACTAAAAGTTTCATAAATTTAAGAACAAATTTATGAGCTTATACATGGACAAACAAAAATTTGTGAAAAAAAATTATTTCAATCCTAGCCACTGCCCTTATCTCCTCCCCACCGCCGTCTTAGCTTCAGTCTCAACCTCTCTCGCTCATCTTCTCCGTTGTGTCACCATCCACGTTCGTCGCAAAGGAAGAGCACGACACATAGGAGACCAGATCTAGAGAGAGTGACGAGAAAAAAAGCGAAGGAAGAGGAGAAAGAGACCGGATGGAGTGAGACAAAGACGAAGAGAGGAAATGAGAGATCGATACAGCTCAACAAAGGGATGAGTGAGACAACAACGAGAGAGAGAGAGAAACAATGACAGCAGGAGAGAGCAGCAAGGAGCAGGTGAAGGAGCGACATAGATAAGCAGGTGAGGAAAAGGTAAAGAGGAGCATGTAAGGGAGCGGCTAGGGTTTGTGAATACAAGAGAAGAGAGACAGGAGAGAAATGAGTTGTGAGAGAAACGATAGGAGAGAGAAACGATGAGAGAGAGAAAAAATTGATAAAATGATACGAGAAATTAGATTTTTATTTGATTGGATATGACATTTTTATGAACCAAATTTTAAAAAATGACATATAACTAACCCAAACTTAAAAATGTGTTATCCTATTAATTATCAAATTAACGATTATTTTTATTAAAATCAGAAATTTGGCATATTTAACTGAAAACCATATATATGGAGGCCCTGTTGGGATGTCGACATGCATATGTTAGGCATCCAGGAGTCTCTGCCTGGCCTTTCTAGGTGTTCTTGGTCTTTTCTTGCTAAGATGGGTTGCCTTATAGACCATGGTCCTAACCCGGCACTAAGTAGATTGCTCGAATGCGGTTCGTTTAGCATGTGAAACCGATCCAAAATGTTTCACGATTTCCCTTGGGCTGAAAAATTTTGCTAACGGAGTATCCCAACGATTTAATGTAAAATGGATAATAACATTACTGCAACTCTAGTCATTTTCACTCCGAGATATACTTTTATGAAACAACCTCAGATCTACCCCACTAAACAAAAATCGGATCTCTGCCTCAAAACAATCTTACAAATGACTTGCAAGACAAAGAGAGAAAAGAAAATTGTCTGCCTTCACCTATACATAGGGGTGTAATCGAGTCGAGCCCAGCTCGAGCTCGTAATGTTCAAACTAGGCTCGATTAAAGTGAGCTCGAGCTCGGCTTGAATTTAAACCGAGCTTCTATTTGTGTTCAAGTTCGGCTTGACTTGTTCATTTATTGTTCGCGAACTGCTCGAGCTCGGCTCGTTTAAAATTCTGGTTCATTTGAAGTTCGTTAAGGCTTGAGACTTAACTCGTTCAAAGCTCGTTCAGGCTCAAAACTCGGCTTGTTCGAAGCTCAAATTTAACATAATAAATAAAATGAAATCATAAAAATAACAATAAAATAGTGGAAGTTGTTGAGAGCGTGAATGAGTCTGAGTGAGGCCGGAGTGAGTGAGCAGGAGAGAGAGTGAACGTGGCTGAGTGGGAGGCCTGACTCCTGAGAGCAGTGACCAACAACGACAGCGCGAGAGGGTTTGTGAGGACTGAGGAGTGGCTGCGTGAGAGAGCGAGAGTGGATGAGTGGGAGGCCTGACTCCTGAGAGCAGCGACAACGAGAAAGGGTTTGTGAGGACTGAGGAATGGTAGCGTGAGAGAGTGAGAGTGGCTGAGTGGGAGGCGACAGCGAGAGAGGGTTTGTGAGGACTGAGGAGTAGTGGCGTGAGAGAGTGAGAGTGAATAGTGATTTTGAAATTAGGGTTTGTGTAGGAGCTCTGGGGGCAAGTATGTAGGAATTAGGAAATGGGCCAAATGGGATGACTTAGCTTCAAAACTATGTAGTTTTGTGGTAAGATATTCAATTTAAATAATATAATTACAAATATAAATATTGCAAAAAATTATTTATAAATATAAATATTTTTAGAAACAATAATTACATATAATTTATTTGCAAAAAAATATTACTTTAAGATAATATTTTGTGATAGTCTAAGAAAAAAAAGTGTATTATATCAAATTGCAAATTTGCAATAGATCAAATTATACACTTTGTTATTATGTTTATTATGTTTGATCCTCATGTTAATTAAATTAAAACAACCTATAATCCACTAAAAATGAATTATAAATATATAACATAGACTATTCAAGAAACAAAAACATGTGTTATATTATATGTATACATCATAGTATATTAAAGGTCTAGCGTATATGCCTTAATATATTATAACTTACAGAAATTTTAGGTATATGCCATAATATTTTAGAGGTTTATGGGTAAATACTATAGTTGTGTACTTTTGTACATCTCAACTTAATGTTGTGTATACCATTGTATCTCTAAAATTCATGTTGTGTATATTTTTGTAGTCCTAAACTTCATGTTGTGTACACCTTTTTAGTCTTAACATTCATGTTGTATATACTTTTGTAAGCCTAAATTTCATAAAATGTATATTTTCGTATACCAAAAAAACTCATGTTGTGTACACCTTTGTGGTCCTAAACTTCCTGTTATGTATACCTTTTTAGTCTTAAAATTCATATTGTATGCACTTTTGTACGCCTAATTTTATAAAATGTATACTTTTGTACACCAAAAAAATATTGTATACTCTTATACACCTAAATTTTATGTAATACAGACCTTCGTTATTCGTAGATTTAAACCTTAATTTTAAAAAAATAGTGTAGAACATGAACTTTAGAATCAATAGTTTATGTTTAGGTTGTTTATATCACATATTTTGATATAAACATATTATTTTTCTCTAAGTAAATTGTTGAATTATTCAATTTCTAATCCTATAAATAATTTGTTGACTCATCTTAATATGCAAATATTTTGGACATTACATTATATACCAAGCAAAATAAATTATTAAATTCTAAAATTTGAAATTAATTACATATAATAAAAAACATAATAAATAAAAATTGTTCATATAACATTACATATTAATGACAAAATTCTAATAAAAATATACAATACTTAATATATATAAGCATATCCTTGTGTAAATAAGTCCAATTTCGAGCTCCTATCGAGCCTGTTCACGAACATGTTATCGAGCTTGTTCACGAGCATGTTATCGAGCTTGTTTACGAGCCTGTTATCGAGCTGAGATTTGCTTGCTTTCGAGTCTGAGATTTGCTTGTTCGAGCTTGGCTCATTTAAATAATCGAGCCTTATATTTTGTTCAGACTCGTAAATAAACGAGCCGAGTTCAAACGAGCTTTTATCGATCTCGAGCTTGAGTTGCTCGCGAGCAGCTTGGTTCGTTTACAGCCCTATTCTCAATAAGGGCATTAATCCCTTCAGTAGCCCCCACAGTACGTTTGCAAGAAGCAAACCCCAGTTTCTGTTATATTTGAAATTTAAAATGACAGACAAGCCAAGTAAATGAATTCTCAATTAATTCAGGCGATGTTGCAATTTTTGTGTTTCTCTAAGCAATGGCGCTGAAACTATGCGATTCTGTAGTAATAATAACTCTTGAAGACACCTTGAATTTTGTGAAAATATCACAAATGCCCCATTTTTTTTCTTCTTCAAGTAAATAATCATGTGGAACACCACGGCCTGTGGCCGCAGGAAAATATACCGTATATTGGGATCACATAGTCCACACCCATGGTGGGATCAAGCAATGATTTTCTGTCTAAATTTTAAAGTAGATTAACAAATTTAGAGAAAGTATGCCTGCATATCACTTTGTCGGTGTCATTGGATATAGCAAAAGAAAATTTCATTGTTGACGTACCTTTCCATGGTGCAAACCAATCCCTGCTAGTGCTAAGAGTGTCAAATCAGTCGCAGCCACAACATTGCTGCACATTTACCAGTTATATGAAAATCTCAGAAGTCATTTTTCTCACCATAATATATAAAAGGATTTAAACATGAAAGATACAGCTTACCTGACTTGACGAACAGTTGCACCTTTTCTTCCATGATTATAGAACCACTGGAATACACCTTTGTCATATGCAAGCTTCCAGATTACACCATGTCCACCAGGCTTACATACAGGTGCAAATGGCTTTCTAACCAGCCACTGCCATCTTCCGCACTAACAGCAGGAACAAGGGCTGAAAATTCAAGTCACATACAACGTGAATAACATATTAAAAAGAAAAGACGCAAAAAGAGTAACATATCCTCATGTTGCTCAATATGATACCTGTTCAAAAAGTTGGAAACTGGATTGACCTCTCCCAAACCACCTAAGACTTTCACAAAGAGAAGTTATGCGCTTATGGTTGTTCTTAGATGAACTTGTCATGACTGCGATAGGGGTGATACATTGTCTTAAATAAAGCTTGTAATACAAGAACTCTCTGGCAATCACGAAATCATATAAAAATATTGCCTTTCACTCCACTTTCTTACAGCCAAATTGACAAATA
>CAODLS012452737.1:0-18707 GCA_948243855.1 Flueggea neowawraea | reverse complement strand
TTGAGAGAGGCTTTAGGCTAGCTTGGTGGAGAGAACACTCATTCCCAAAACCCCATTCATTATTAGCAAATAGGAGTCTTTAGTTGAATTCTCGATAGTCCTAACACTTTATTAACTATTGTTTTATCCTTTGGTTAATTGTTTATTGCTTTTATTTTAAGAATTAATCACATTTAGTACTCATTCTCTTGGGTTCGATATCCTTAGAATACTTTCAAGTAAAACTATATCGATTCTAGCACGCTTGCTAGAACCCGATCATTTGTATCACAAATTCTAATCATATCATAAATGGATCCAGTGAAAGAAATAATATAATTAAGCTCTTCCCACTAATTCTTATCAAATACTTTCTCACGAACATATTTAGCATTCCTCTGATCATCATCTCAGTATTGAATCCACTATTCACCCAAAACCATAACTTCTAAAGCATGTCTAACAAGTTTAATTATTTTAAGTATGATAACAATACAAGCGAAATGAGTATCTGTTACTGACAGCAACTTTAAAGAGCTAAATTGATTAAATATAGTCAATCTCATTGAATAATTTATGATTAATTTTTTGATTTGTAAAGCATGTCCATTAAAATATGTGATCCAATGCCATTAAGTTGTTTCTTAATTAGCTTCCACATTATAAACAACACATATATTTTTCAAAGCAAGGTTAAGTGTGTGCACAACACATAAATAATCGGAAACATATCCTCAATTTTTGAGTAAAAGATTGAGGTTGGAAGTCAGATGATGCCTCTGGACATTCAAACTAAGTTGGCACCGCAGAACACCTAACTTCATCATTCCTAGCACAAGAATATTATTAATATAAAATAAAAAATAAAGTATAAGAAAATCTACTCTCAAGGAGAGTTACATAAATATGAAGCTTTCTTTGAAAGTCATGTATCATAAACTAAACTACCACAAAAATCAGGGTACGTTGCCCACCAATTACTGGCATTATTATTGGCTCCAAAATTAGTAAGACAATTTGCCACTTTGTTGCCTTCTCTATAGACATGAGATACAACTAAATGTGCCTACTGCAATCAAAATAGACAATGTCACCAATCAAGCCTGCATTCCCAAGAGACCTCTGTAGTTTTGCTCCTGAACACATGAACCATATACATGGAATCACTTTCGAGCCAGATATTACGCTAACCCAAAGTCAAATCTTTCATCACTCCAAAAACTCCCTATGATTTCTAAACACTCCTCCCGCCCCTAAGAGTCATGGATTACTAAATGAAGAGCCATCAGTGTTTAATTTAATCCAAGAAGTTGGAGGGGGTATCACTTAATAGATATAATAGATGGAGCCTTTCTAGGAATACCTTGAATCCCCAAATTTCGAAAGAAAGCAAACTCATCAAGGTTGCCATTCATGGTACCTATTCTGAAGCAATCACCTTCCCTAATAAGCCTCCAAAGCATTCTAAGTGTGTGATGGATATTAAAGAATTGATCTTAAAAAACAATTTGGTTCTTAGAAAACTAAATAATCCAAATCACCGAAATAAGAGCTACCCTCCAAAGGAATCATAATTGAGAGCTCAGATTAACACTCATAGCACTAGCAAAAAAATATATCAAGCTGCTTCTTACCTTAACAGTAACACCAAATAAAGAAAAGACATCAACCCATATAGTAGCAGACACGCTACAGTCAAGAAAGAGGTGTTGAGTCGTCACTTCTACAGCTCGACAAAAGGGGCAACAAGAGGCCATGATAAAACCTTTACACTGCAGTCTGTCCTCCGTTGGCAGTGCATTATAACAGGCATGCTAGCAGGTCATTGAGCAGCTGGTGGAATGAAGGATGCCTAAATGAAGCTATTCCAAGGTATAGCCTCGACAACAGGAGCAATAGAAGAATAAAAGTTTTGAACCGTTAATTTACCATTCACAACAATGGTCCAAAAGCAAATACCATTATCCTCTTGAATGAAATCAATATTAGAAATCTCAATCCTTAAGTTGTTGTTTAAAGATTTAGGGAGAGACCATTTCCCATTTGATATAATATTAGAAACTCCATCCATCATAGATATCTGCTCACTAAAGACAATGGCACAACATTCCACAACAGTAGGTTTAATCCACATATCAATCCAAAAATTAAGTTTGGGCTGCTTACCAATGAGCCAAATCGAGTGTTCTTTCACAGCACAAAAAATCCCCTTAATAGGACTCCAAACAGAGGACCTGAAATAGTGATTCTGAGGCAAACCAGAGGCATAGTAAAAGCGTTTTTTCATCACACCAATAGCAAAACTCATACCTGCATTAATTCAATAGCTAATAGATGAAAACATGGCTGAATTCATAAGTGAAAGATCGTTCAACACGATACCACTGTCTTTGAAAGATTTGCAGCATTCTTTCCCAGGCACTATGATAAGTTTTCGCGATGTAACAGAACCAGTCCATATGAAATTACGAATGGACTTCTCTAAAGAGTGAATTACCGTCGATGGCCATAGGTTCACCTCAAAATAATGCAAGAATGAGCTATTGATAACTGAGCTCACCAAGCACACACGTTCTACCACTGAGAGACTAAACACCTTCCATTTTGCGAATTTGCTAAGAATCTTATCTGCAATAGGCTGCAGATAGCATTTCCTGGGGATGCCAACAAACAAAGGAAATCTTATGTAGTCCAAAGGAAGAGTACCTTTTTTAATGCCCAAACCATCCACAAGAGAAACAACCCTCCTATGTTGCATCGATTTTCCAAAAATTACATATGACTTTTGCCAATTAATGAATTGTCCCGAGAGAGCCCCATAAATAATGAAAACAACATTAATAACTTTCATGTTGCTTGCAGTTGCCTTCCCAAAAAATAGATCATCGGCATAAAGCAAGTGCGAAGGAAAAGTAGAGTTTTTAGTGTAATTCATAACCGAGAAAACACCAGTGTCAACTAAATGCAACAAATATCTATTAAAAAAGTCTTCAGCAATACAAAAAAGTAAAGGTGAAAGAGGGTCTCCTTGATGAACCCCTCTATAGCAGGAGAAATTCCATTGAAGAGATCCATTAACCATGATAGAGATCCTTGCTGAGGAAAAAAAAAAACTCCAAAATCCAGCTTCTAAAAATTAGTGAAAAACCAAAAGCCTCTAGAACTTCAAAATGAAAATTCATGTCCATGGTATCGAAGGCTTTTCCAATATCAATTTTCATAGCCATGCAGCCTCCAAAAACTTCTTATCTAAAATATTGATACCTTCAGAAGTTATGGCAATGCAGTCAGCAATAGGCCTACCCTTCAAAAATCCAAACTGATTAGGTGAAATAATCTTAGCAGCAACAGTTGAAAGACGGTCAACCAAGATCTAAGTAATAATCTTGAAGCAAAAATTACTCAGAACTGTAGGTCTGTATTGTTAAACAGAGATAGCCTCTTTCACCTTAGGAATTAAAACCATAAAGCTGAAATTTAGGCCAGGAGTAACTTTACCCGTATCAAAGAAAAATTGAACTGCATTACATTCATCTACCTTTACCACAGCCCTAAAAGCTTTAAAAAAAAGACCCAGTGAAACCATCTGGCCTAAGAGCACTAGATGCATCAAGATCAAAAATAGCATGCTTAATTTAATCTGTCAAAGGTCTACTGATCAGTAGAGCATTGTCATTATCATCAACCACGTATGGAATAATCTGTCTAACAAGGATGTAATCTTGCAAAGCAGTGACGGGTGAGTGAAAGATCTATTCATAGAAGTTGATAATATGTGGAGAAATAGCCTATGAATCATGAGAAACATTGTCACGAACTAGAAGCACCAAATTTTCTGAAGGGGCTTGCGGATGGTACGAAATCTGTGAAATAAATTAGAATTTCGATCTCCCACTTGTATCCATTTTATTCTACTTCTTTCTTTAAGGAAAATCTCCTTTTGCTTTAAATAAAGTCAAGTTTGGCATGAGCATCCACTTCTTCTTTGAGCAAGAACTTCGTAACACCATGACCAACTACAATATGTTGATTAGCCTGCAAAGAATTCTCAGCATTACAAATATTCACATTAAAGTTATCAAAAAATCACAATTCCAAGCCTTAATAATTTGTCGAAGGATTTTCAATTTCACAGAAAAAAGTTGAATAAGAGGCAGGCTATAAAAATTCAATTGCCGATTATTCACCACTAGTGGCCTCAAATTCTAATGTGTTAACCGCATAGACTGAAATCTAAATCTCAAAAAATTCGCAACACCATCCCTTGCCAAAGAAACTAGGAGAGGTGAGTGATCTGGGCAATGTCTCGGAAGAATCGAGCAACTAACGACAGACCAACAATTCATGAAGTTATCAGACACTAAAGCTCTGTCAAGAAGGTTTTATACTCTTACAGCCCCATGTCTACCATTGCAAAAAGAATAAGGGGAACCACCAGCGGGCAATTGAAAAAGATCATTAGTCTCAATGAATTCAAAAAGTTCATGACAAGGAGGCAGGCAGGAGGCCGACCAGTCTTATCATGAGCACCTCTTATTGCATTAAAGTCTTCAATCACCATCCAAGCTGAGAGAGTAGATGGGTTTAGTGATGAGAGTTCTTCCTAAAGAGCCCTATGCCTATTACGCCAAACATTTCCATACACAACGGAAAATCTACATGAAGTATGATCAATAGTTACATCCAGAGTAATATGTTGCACACTATAAAAGATAAGAGTAAGAGTCCCAATAGAAATGCTTCTAAAAATCCAAATAGAGGGTGGGTCCTTCTCGTTAGTAGCAACCCACTGAAGGCCTTAAGAAGTCCAGAAACGATTAGATATCGAATCCAATCCCATCAAAGGTTCTGCTAAGCAAAGAAAATTAGATTTATGATGTGTACAAAGATAGTGAAGATGTCTTTAAGTATCGGTATTTCCAATACCCCTACAATTCCACTATAATGTCTTCAAAAATTAAGGCAGTCTGGTCTCCGGGTCGGCCTTTTAGAGAGAATAACCTTATACTTTCCATAATTTTTTTTGGCTTTGGAGACTTTTTTCGTTTAGGAGTTTCCCATTCCCCTTCTTCGTCTTCTACTTGATCATCCCAGGTAGGGGACTTTAAATCATTTGCTTTGTCAGAGTCAATAGAATCTGCTTTAGCCGCAACATTAATGTCGTAAACGTTCTCACAATGGGAAGCATCTGTTGGACGAGCAACAACAGGTGCGCAGATACTGTTATCCCCGTCTACAACTATCATAAAAATTGCTATCTGAACAACACCTAATTCAACATCTTGTGGCTCCGAACTTTTTTGTCTTATCACCTGTTGCATTTTCGGTTCTGATCAATAGCAAGAACCAAACGAAGTCAAGTGCGGAATGTGTTAAAGACATTAGCCAAAGGTATATCTGTAGCCGATTTAGGGACCTATTGTTTTACTGGTTCCTTCTTGGGGCTACTTCCATTCTAGCTGGCCTTTTCGTTTATGCCGGATGGGACTTGTTCTAGCGACACTCCATAGAAGCATGACCTATATTGTCACATGTAGAACAAAAAGATGGTAAATTCTCATAGACTATATCAACAAAAAATATTTTACCAATTCTTTCTAGCATAAGCGTGTCAGGCAAATCAGCCGAAAGATCAACTTCAGTCAACAGCCTTGCAAAGTGAACACAGAAACATATCCCCAATGATTTCACTAGCAACTTAACAATTTTTAGCATTATCTTTAATAATTTGGACCACTTTGTCATGACCAAATTCATCAATTGCCTCCTCCAAAATATTATCAATACAATTCTTTGGTCTTTCATTTCACTTGAGAAATTCAAAGATTTATTAAACATTGGGCTAGATTCACTCACAATCATTAAATTTTAAAGGCCTCTTTAATGGATCACTCCATCCATCACCAATAATGCTGGTACTCTTTCCCCGTCAAGTGCTCTTAATATGTTGTAACCTATCCACATTTGTCTTCTCTTGTTCAAACAATGTGGTTCTTAATTTATCATAATCCGAATGAACATATGCACCTAATGAATATGAGTAGCAATAAATGAATAAGAATTTACATAATAAGGATTTCTAGCCATGTTAATGCAGACCCTTATATGGAACATTCTGGCAATTTTTGCATCCAATTGATTTCTACTTTGCATGTCAAATGCTCTACCAAGAGGAAGAATCATTAATTCATCTTCTCTTTAAAGAATTTGAAACATTAGGATCAATTAAAGACAATGTATGAGACTTTAAAAATTAGTGTCGGTCCTACTGGAAGAAGACAATGGGACTTGCTCAGGTTGAAAATTTGAAATTCTATTCGTGGGTTCTTCTTCAAATTTTCATATTTTAGAAATATCATCAAGTCTAATTTTTATACAAACATTACGCACGTAGAAGACACTTACGCATGTAGGAAATCAGTCGGACGCATAACTCTTCAGACCACGAACGTAACATGCCTTGCTACCAAAGCAGATATCAAAGCCGAGACGACCAAAGTGTGGCAATTGTTCATGCAACATGAATTGCGTACACAAGGAAAATATAACGCACGTAAAGATCACAATTATGCCCGTAACGTTCTTTAGAGATTACCTAGAATACAAACATAAGCAAAACATAGAATCAATATCAAGGTGAATTATGCACTCAATGATTCTTATGCACCTAACATTTTCATTGTGCACGTAATAGATGGTTGCTCACGCAAGAAAATTGTGTGCAAGCAAGCTTAATAATCACAATGATCAATGTACGCCAAGGGATTTGCTATGCATGTAAATCTCAGAAGATAAAGCATTATTGAGATATCAAAAATGTTGAGCACACGACAGACAGTTATGCACACAACAAAAAGATGCATAAAATGCAATAGACTTTTAAGAGTTGATTGGCACATCAGGTATGAATTCAAATTCTTACTTCATTACTGTGTGCTACATGTTATGAAGAACACGCAAGGTTCAAAAAAGAATTGCGCACACAATCTTGGTAATGTACGCAAAAGAAGAATGATGCAAGTATAGAATGCTTAAAATAGTGTGTTACGCACTTTATTTTTAAATTAGGCACGTGACTGAGCATTGGAAGAAATATTACGCGCATAAAGGATAATATGTCCACACAAGCAATGGATTATGCATGCAAAGCTGTGTGACAGAAAGACAAAAGATAAAACACTTTACATAACGGCTAGTAATCATTACACAACGCCTCTCTACTTTTTTCAACAGTCATATGGACGTGTTTCGCCTATACATAGCCTTATTGTATAGAAGACTAAGAAGAAGCTTAGTGATATACATTATGAATCTTTGAGAAAGCTTCGACACTCACCTTCGTTCTTATTACTTGGAAACACATTAGAGGTGGTGTGAGAATCATTGTATTGAGTCGTAACTCATAATACTTCATCTTTGTTTGAGTTTTGTTTAGGTTGTCTAGTTTAACCCATAAAAACTAGAAGTGTTCAGGTTTGCTAGTTGAAGCCAAGAAAAACAAGTGGTTGTAAAGGTTCCTTGTGATCCCAAAAAATAAGTAGTGTTGTACAAAACCTTGCCTCCATCCTGGAAGTGAGGAGATAGTGAATTTGAACTTTCTAGCATAGCTTGAGGAGCGGACGTAGGTCAAGGAGGATCGGACCACTATAAATCGACGGCTTGAATCTCTCTTCCCTTAACTCTTTACTTTCATTGCTATATTATTGTCTCTATTGCTTGTGAATTGAATATTGTGATACTTGTTCTTGTTGCTTAGTTCACTATTTTTGAATATATACTTTGATAAGTGTTGCAAAAGTTTACATTAATTTTTATAATTCTAATTCACTCCCCCTCTTGGATTGTCATCTTGAGACAACATAAGATATTTTAATAAATGAGCTTGTACCTTAGGATAAGGTCCTCGTTTTCTTGACCACAAAAACTATATATCCATTTAAAAATTACAATTAGCTTTCGTACATTTGGTTTTCTCAAGTTTCTTCCTATATTTTCACAAAGGACTGTTATTTTCATTAGAAGGCACTCTGCTACCACCTTTGCTAAAGTTAGGACTTTCAGTTTCAGTATAATCCATAAATTCAATCAAATTGAAAATTAGTATTAAAATGATGTCATCCTTCACATTCAAATCAATTCAACAAATAGCATATATAATAGAAAATATAATATAAAAAATAAAAAAAGGACATATGATGATATGAAAAATCTTATAATACAAAGAGAAAAAATTACATGATGACAGTATATTGCAAGAAACCTCATTCCTAGAGAAGCTGAGAAGGAATATGGTGAAAAGAAGAGAACAAGAAAAGATTGTTGAGTTTGGTTTTGATGATGATGTGCATAAAACATCCATGAAAGAGGTGCAAATATGAAAACTCTATAATTTGTGGCAACAGCACATGCACATGCATATCTACGCTCGTTGATATAAGTAAAACTGGATCCTAAGCACATAGATCATGAGAAAAGTACATAGATTTGAATAGCACTGGAGACAGTGAGCATCAGACCTTGCTCTACGCACGTAAAATAACTCACAAGGCACATAGTCGAGATTTGAGTCCTTGTGAAGTATTCCATGAATGATGAAGGCACATAGAGCATAAGAGATAATACACGTAAATGATTAACGATGTGATCTTTGAACTAAAGGAACTACTCATGTAGTAAACGTCCAACAAACGTAGATGAGGTTCATATGTGGACAAAGTCAAGATGCTCCTCGGGATTTGAATTTTAATAATCCTGACACGCGGACGTGGAAATTAAAGGTGCAATCTTGAAGAATCGACAAAGCACGTTGGCAAAATGACTAAGCACGTAGCAGGTGGAACAAAACACGTAGAGATGGAGCAATGCATGTAGAGGCAAATTTATTCAAGGTAGTGACCACTAGAGTTCTTGCAATGCATGTAGACTTATCATCAACGCATGCAGAACTCAGATGGATGAAGACACTACAAACGTAGATAGTGGCTACGCATGTAAAATGTTGTGACTTCATTTAAAGACATAATTTTCTATTACCTCACAACGGATATATTCTTGCAAGTGGCCATAAATAGACGTTCCAGATCAGAGGAGAAGCAAGATAGTCATTTGCTATACTTTTTTATTCTACTTTTCTCTCTTCTCTACATTTATACCCATTTGAGCTATTTTATTTGCAATCACATTTGGGTTTGGGTTGAGCTTTAAATTTGTGTTTAGAAACACAGTTTGTAACAATCAGAGTATTTGATTGAGGGTTGTATAGGTTTTCTTGTCAAGTCTTAGAAAAACAAGGTTTGAAGTTTTCCTTGTTTTGTTTCCTAAAAAAAAGTGAGTGTAGGTTTTCTAGTTTGTTTGCTGCAAAAACTATAGAGTGTAACGGTTTTCTTGTTAAGCCTATAAAAATAAGGTGTAACGGTTTACCTCCACCCAAAAATGAGGAGATATTGGATTGAAATTCTTTAGGTTTTATAGAGGAGTGGACGTAGGTTATGGAGGACTGAACCACTATAAATCGAATTTGTTTTTTCTTCTCCCTCAACTCATTTACTTTACTTTGCATTTTATATTGTTATGTGTGGATTGGATATGTGTTTTTGATTTGCTTCCACACTTGATTTTTGATTTGTGTACAAAAGAACTTGTATAAACTTTGTTGTCTATTTTGATTTGCAAAAGATTTTCAACAAGGTTTTAAACTTGCTCAAAATCCAATTCACCCCCTCTTGGATTGTCATATTTGGTACCAAAAAAAGATTAGATGATTAGGTTTTCCAGGTTAGTTTTAAAACTTAAAACTTTTTAGTGTAAATAGACAAGGGATAGAGGAAAACGGGGCCGATGGAGTCCAACTGCCACCAAAAATTCATTCTAACTCCATCAGTATAAATAGGTAGGGTTTTTTTATAAGATAGAAGAATTTGAACTACTGATGCAAGTATTTTTTTTGTCGACAAGGAAAAGGGTTAATGCAAGCATTAGTTATGTACTTATATTTAATAGAGTTAATTACATGGAGTGCTAGTATTAATCTGTAGGATCACATAAATGGAAATACCAGTTTTCAAATACCATGAATGCCACCTTTCAAATTTCTTAATTTCAAAGATACCAAAATCAACTATAATCATATGTAAATAAAAAAAATCCCTAATCTTTTTGCATCTATAGTAAAAAATCTCATGCAAATTTCTCGAGTATGTTCCTGCCCTGTCTCTTCTCGCCTCCTCTCTTTATCTCTTCCCCCTCGTTTCTCTCTTTATCTTTTGTTTTCTCCTCCTCCTCTTTATCCTCCTCCTCCTCCTTCATTGCCATCAACCTCTCCTATCTCTCTCTCTCTCATCGCTTCCTTTTCTGCTGCTCCAATACGCCAAACTTGAACAAATTGGGGCAAATCGGGCGACAAAACTTGTATTTTTTCCTCTCTTGTTCTCTTGCTCTATCTCTCTCTACTATTGCAATATGAAATTGCTATATGAAGTCTTGACGGTGATGACGCAATGATTGCAAGGGCAAGAGGCAGCTTGTTGAGGAGAGGCGTCGAATAAAGATCTGGCGAGTTAGTGGAGATCGAGAAAGACGCTAACAAATGAAAATCTATTATATCGGAGAAGCAATAGTCAGCGGAGATGGATCTGGTGTTGGCATCCTCGGCAACATAGTTCTATTTAGTGTTGGCATGGCCACCGACGATGATGGACCTAGTGTTGGCAGCGGCGAAACCCTAATCTAATGGATTTTTTTCCGTTCAGAAATGTAAAGCTTTGTTTGTAAAATTATCTTTTTTGTCCTAATATTTTGATAAATTACATGAGTAGGATTAATTTTCAAGTTCCCATAGTTGGGAAAAAGCATGGTTGAACACTAAATTCTCTATTGTACACACGTGTACACCAACGTGCACTCGTATATACCATAATAAAACAACTTAACAATGCCTTGTACATCGAGTTTCAGCTTAGAAACACCTTTTACACTTGTGTACATCTATGCATGCTAGTGTACACCCGTGTACACTAATAAATAAACTTAGTAAAAAAACAACTGCCTTGTACACGTGTATATCAGTCAGTATACACCCATGTACACCTGTGCATACTTTGTACACCCAAACTCAAATTCATAAATTAATTTTTTTAAAAAAAAAAGTTGTCAACGGTTTTGTACACCTTTGTGCATCATTATACTCTTCTATACATTTTTTGGAAAATTAGATTTTTTAAAAATCAATTTCCCTCAAAAAAATCATTTTTTTTGGGAAAAATATCCCAATTTTTCACATTTTTTTAAAATAGTATTTTTAATACATATTTAACATTTTGTGCCATTTCTAATATTTGAAAACTAGTCCCAACATTTTTCAGATTTGGCATTTTAATTAGCTAAAAATGTGTGATTCTCAGAATTTAAAAAGTCACATGATTTCTTTCAGTTTAAATCACTGTCGTTCTCAACCAGGAGTAATTAAATTGCTTATTCGCAGAAATAGCCCTAAATTGCTTCGTACCGGTTTCCGTGAGTTTCGGTGTCTGAAACTTTTCCGAAACTCTGAAATTCCTCTCAAAACAAGTTTCCATGCTTCATAGGTTTCAAGAATCACCTTTAGCATATATGATATTCAACATCGTTAACTATTGTTAACAGAAAATATTTACAAAAGGCTTTATATTTTCAGAGGAGTTCTAATAAAAGGGAGTGTTGTGTTTTTTCTTTTTAATAAGTCAGGTCTTTATTATGTACCAAACCACCTAAGTAGTGGCTTAGTAAATTAGAGAAAAATTCCATGCCATGAAATGACCATGACATGGAGAAAACTCTGTAAAAATGTAATTAAAAGTTATGAAAAACTAGTGTCATAACACCTTAATGAAAAAATAACTTGATTAATACAATGATGAATTAACTCATCACTAGATGACAGTAAGCCTGAAAAAATACGCCGATTCCTAGCCTTCCATAGCTCCCAAATAATAGTCTACAAAGTGCTCGCCAAAAGTGTTGTTGAAATTTTCCCAAAAATACTTCACACTACTGCAAAGAATTCAAAGCTGTTCTGTGGCATCATCCAAGAGAAATCAAAAGGCATGAATAAATGGTGCCAAACCTGTTGAGCAAAATCGCAACCCAGGAAGATGTGATATTGAGTTTCAATTTTACCACACAGAGCACAATCAATATTATTGCCATCCAACACACATCTTCTAGACAAAATATTTTGGAAGGTACCCGACCCCGCAGCACAAGCCAATTGAACAACTTATTTTTTTGGAATAGTCCTAGACTTCCACATATTCTTAAAAACCGCATTGTCAACTCTACCATGGACCAAGGCAAGAAAGCTAGCAGCAGAATAATTGGAATTGGAAGGTTTCCAAAAAACAAGATCCTGACCCGCTCCACGCGGCCTATGTTGCTCAATCAAGTTAAGAAGATTATCAACCTCAATCTTCTCCGTAATACGCAACCGTCAGCGCCAAAGAAGACGAATATCAAGCTCCCCCACCACTCCAACAAACAAGACATGGTGAATTGTTGCTGTTTCTGTCTAGCGAAATTAAAAAGTCTTGGAAAACAATTCCGAGGACTTCCACCAGGCAGCCAATAATCCAGCCAAAAACGAGTAAGTCTATCATCATGAGGCCTATGAACAATATTTTCAGTAAACATCGCTGCCACTTGGCTATCCTGTAGACACAACTTACATATGTCTTTCCAAACATGGGACATATTAGAGCTATCATATGAAACATCATCCATCACAGCAATCATAGGATATTTAGCATGCATAAGTTGGCTCCACAAAGAATTATCATTAATAAATTTAAGCCTCCAAAGCCACCTCAACAAAAGGGATTGATTTCTAACCTGTGACGGGACAAGTCCCAACCCTCATTGTTCCATTGGTTTGCATAAATCCTCCCAAGACACTTTAGCCATTGTTCTGTCATTCAAGCTCCCTCCCTAAAAAAACTCCGAAAATCATCTCCAGTTGCTGTTGAATTGTTGTCGGCATTCGAAAAAGAGACATATGGTAAACAGGCATGCCGAAGAGTTCCGATTTGAGCAGAATCAACTGGCCAGCCAAGACTTAGAACATGAAACGTAATTAAGAGACCGAATAGGAATTGATCACACCTTTATTAGAAGCGGTGCAAGCGTTTATATAGTTACAAATATATGAATGATAAAGATAATGTTATAAGCACGTAAATGTAGGGGACATAGTTACACCAGTAGTCATTTAGGGGTGGAAATGAGAGCGGCTCGGAGCTCGGCTCGATAAATGCTCATTTACAGATCGGCTCGATAATAAATAAGCCGAGCTTGAACAAAATTTTAGGCTCGTTTTAATAAACGAGCCGAGCTTGAACACCTAAAAGCTCGGCTCGAAAGCTCGCGAACAAACTCGTTTGTAGGCTCGTGAACATGCTTGTTTAAGTGTTCATGAACAAGTTCGTGAACATGTTCATTTAGGTGTTCATAAACATGCTCGCGAATAGGCTCGTATATGTATTCATGAACAAGCTCGTGAATGCTCGTTTAGGTGTTCATGAACATACTCACGAACAAGCTCGTAAAAAAGCTCGTGAACAGACTCATTTATATTATTTATATAATATATGCCTTATGTAATATATACATTAAATACTAAATACTATGCATCTTCTATTCCACTTTTATATTATTGATGTAAAATAATGGTTTATATATAATATAATTTTATTTAATTATTATAATATAAGTCTATATCCTAAACAATATACCTTAGTTCTTAACTTTTTTTATACATTAATACTATAGTATTAGTATATACCTTATATAATGTATACCTTAAACAAAGGATTGTCTAAGATAATTTGTCTCTTCTTCATTACGTAATTCCTTATTTCATTCGTAAATTAGTTCTTATTAATACTATATTATATACTTTATGTAATATATATCTTATGTAATATATACGTTAATTTAAGGATACTCTTGTTTACGATGGAATTTTGCAATTCTTTGAGAAAGGAAACTGACCATGAAAAGAGAATAAATTGTGAACGAATGTTGGAGTAAAGCACCACACCTTTTGTACACCTTTATACACCTAAATTACATGATGTGCACTTTTGTATACTTAAATTTCATGTTCTGTACACCTTTTGTACACCTAAGTTCCATCTTTTGTATACCTTTGTAAACCTAAACTTTAGGTGTAGAAAATGTGTAGAACATAAAATTTTAGTGTAGAAAGGTGTACACAACCTAAAATTTATATGTACAAAAGGTGTACAACATAAAATTTTGGAGTACAAAGTGTACACAACCATAAATTTAGGTGTATAAAGGTGTACACAACCATAAATTTATGTGTACAAAGCTTAGAAATGCTATAAATATGTCATCTAAATATATAATGTATATGATATGTTTATGTGTACTGTATAATATATAATGTATATGCTATTGTAACTTCAACATTAGTCAACTAACTATATTCACTATATAATACTATTGTTTCTTCAACATTAGTCAATTAACTATATTTACTATATATTGCTATAGTCAATCAACATTAGTCAATTAAGTCTCTTCTCTTCTTCGTATTACAGTACAAACTACTAAACTAAACAATATACCTTAAACAATGTTCACTCTAAACACCATAGTAGTATATAGTACATATCATGATTAGTTAATTACTTCCAACTATTCAAGTAGTTTATACATTAACATTAACACTTAAATATAACTTACTTATTCTATACTTTAAACAATGTTCGCTCTAAAGACTATACTATATAGCACATAACATGATTAGTTAATTAGTTCAATTTTTCAAGTAGTTCATACATTAACATTAATATTGAAATATAATTTAGTTATTTTATACCTTAAACAATGTTCTCTAAAAGCTATAGTATATAGTACATAACATGATTAGTTAATTTGTTCAAATTTTCAAATAGTTTATGCATTAACATTAAAATATAATCACATAACTTGTCAATAAAAATATAATCACTATCGTATATAGTTTTTAAGGACAAAATGAAAATTTTATTATTATAGAAAAATTTATATTAATGGAGCAAAAAATGCATACTTAACAAAACTATATAGTTTTGAGCCAAAACTACGTAATTTTGACTCTTTTACTCAATGAAGTTTTGAGCCAAAACTACGTAGTTTTGGCTGAATAATCAAAACAAATAAAATACCCACCAGTCTTGACTCTTCCCTCTAGAAACCCTAGTTTCACTTTTCACTCCACTCTCGTCGTCTCTCAACTCTCAAGTCTCACCAATCCACTCTCTCCGCCGCTCTCTCAAATCCGATGCTCCTATTCAGTTCGCACTCTGTCGTTCTTTAGCCTTCTCTCTCGCCGTTCTCTCAAGTCTCAGCAGTCCACTCTCTCTGCCGCTCTCTCAAATCCGGCACCCCTCATCCGAAACCGTAGCTGGCAACAGTCCTCCACCGCTCGACGCTTTCCCGCCGCTCGGCGCCTCCCTCTCAGTCCTCCCATCTCGGCCTATCTCTCAAATTTGATGCCCCTCATCCAAGCTCTCTCTCTATCAGGTTTGTTTTCTGTTTAAACAACTTAGAATTAACAACCAACATAGAATTTGATGCGGCCGTCCAAACAGATGGAGCAATCCTGTTTTTAACATATCGGACAAGAGAAAAAACTGGAAATGAAATCAGGACACGGCGGTGACATTAACCCTTCATGTGCACAAGGATTTCACGCTACTAATTAAGGGTTCTCATCAACCAATAGTGTTTTTACCGATCACGAAAAAGAACAAAACCCAATAGTCTAGTGTTTTTTTTTTTTAAGAAAGAGGAATGTGAGACCTCGGAAATATATCCAAACAAACAAGTGGCCCAATTCCTTAAGGAACCGCACAAGCCATTTGATTTCAACACAAACATTGGCCACAACCTTAAACATAGATTCGGTTGACGATCGAGCAACTGTCTTCTGTTTATCCGATTTCCAAGCAAGCAAATTGTTGTTAAGAAAAATAAAGAAGTCATCAGAAGAACGACGATCATCAGGACACCCCGCCCAGTCAGCATCTGTAAAGGCAATCAAGAGATTCAAGGAGCAGCGAGAAACTAAAACAGAGTGTGTTAAAGTGGCCCACAAGTAACGCATAACTCACTTGAGTGCTTGGAAGTGATCAGTTCTAGTATCATGAAGAAATTGACACAACTTTGTAACCGAGAAAGACAAGTCATGTCTGGTAAGCAGAACATATTGAAGACTACCGTAAATGCCGTTGAGAAAGGCATTGCTAATGTCAAGTTGCCTAAGTTGCCAACCACGAAAAACCGCCACTGACAATACTGTATGAATAGTCACCGACCGTACTAAAGGTATCGGTATAATCATGTCCATACTCTTGAGTGTATCCTCGAGCAACCAAACGAGCCTTCAATTGCTCAACAGTACCATTAGGCCGAAGCTGGAATTTATATACCCACCAATTGCTGACAAAATTAGCATTACTAGGGCAAGGAACGAGATCCCACGTTTGATTTCATTGAAGAGCAGCATATTCAAGTTCCTTGGCCTCTCGCCAAACAGGGTGTTTGTTTGCTTGGGTAAAAGAAGTGGGTTCAACTAGATCGATGGATTTTGGAGAGATAGGGGTGTTGAGCTTGGATATGATAGAGAGGTCTGTGATGTGGTTGGTGGTGAGGTTTATATGTTGTTGGATTGTTGATGGACGAAGAGTCATTGAATATGGATTGAGTGAAGGATCAGATGAGATGAGCGGGTTAGGATTGAGTTCAGCTAGAGTAGAAGTATGTTGAGGTATGATTGGGTTAGGTTCCATATTGGGCGGAGGTGATGAGGATGGGTGAGGTGGTAATTGTGAGGGAAATTCAGAAGTGTGACAATGATCATGATGTGTGTGGTCAGATGAGATAGGAAGGACGGAAGGAGAGGATTGAGGTGTTATGGCGTGATTGGTGGAGTCAACACCAGAAGGTGTGGATTGGGTGGAGTTTGAAGTGGATGGTGACGTGTGAGATGTAATGGAGTCAAATTTGTAAGAATCAAAAATTGAATTACCTCTTGCAGATAAGTCCAAGTGAGGGTGCAATTGATGAGTCACTCACCGACTTTTCGCAAGTGCATGGTTGTCGTCGTGGTTTTCTTTTAGGAGTATTTCTAGGGTATTGAATCTACGGGAACGGTTTGCTAGTGTGATCAATTGGTGACAAAAAAATTTAAAGGTTCAGCGAGCGGCTCGGAGCTCGGCTGGGTAAAAGTTCGTTTACGACTCGACTCGATAATAAATGAGCCGAGCTTGAACAAAATTTGAAGTTCGACTTCATAAATGACCCGAGCTTAAACACTGAAAAGCTCATCTCGAAAAGCTTGTGAACGAGACTCGTTTGCGTATTCATGAATAGGCTCGATTGTAGGCTCGTGAACAGGTTTGCGAACAAGTTTGTTTACTAAGCTCGTGAACAAGCTCATTTACTAAGCTCATGAACAAGCTTGAGTGCAGGCTAGTGAACAAGCTCGAGTGCAGGCTCGTGAACAAGCTCGTGAACATGCTCGTTTACTAAGCTCGTTTACTAAACTTGTGAACAAGCTCGATTACAGGCTCGTGAACAAGCTCGTTTGAGAAGCTCATGAACAGGCTCGATCAAAGCTCGTGAATAGGCTCATTTAATGTATTCTTATATTATTATATATGAATATACACTAGATAGCTTGACTTTAAGATCATTTATATTATTATATAGGAATATACATTAAATATTATGTGTAATTTATTCTAATTCTACTTTTAAATTATTAATAATTAACATGAACATGTGTACAAAGTGTACACAACATGAAATTCTTTTATGAAATATTGTTTTTTACAATTTTGATCAATAATTTGATCGATTTTTAGTTCATAAATTATTATTTTCAAGTATTCTAAATCTCTTTGATGGCAAAAGAAATATGAAGTGAACCAATTGTCTGACTGAATAAGTTAGAAATGCTAAATTTATATGTACTGTATAATAATATATAAGGCATATTATATATTTATAGCATTTTTAAGCTTCGTACACATTAATTTTATGTTGTACACCTTTTGTACACATACATTTAAGGTTGTGTACACCTTTGTACACCTAAACTTCATGGTGTGCACTTTTGTACACCTAAATTTCATATTTTGTACACTTTTTGTACACCTAAGTTTCATTTTCTGTATACCTTTGTAAACCTGAAATGTAGGTGTACGAAAGGTGTACAACATAATTTTTTTTTTGTAGAAAGGTGTACACAACCTAGAATTTATGTGTACAAAAGGTGTACAACATAAAATTTTGGTGTACAAAGTATACACAACCATAAATTTAGGTGTACAAGGTGCAAACAACCTGAAATTTAGGTGTATAAAAGTGTACAAAACTTGAAATTTAAGTGTACAAAATGTGTACAACATAGAAGTTTGGTGTACAAAGGTGTACACAACAATAAATTTATGTGTACAAAACTTATAAATGCTATAAATATGTCATATACAAATATAATTTATCTGATATTATTGATATATTTATGTGTACCATATAATATATAATGTATATGCTATTGTAACTTCAACATTAGTCAATTAACTATATTCAATATATAATGCTATTGTTTTTCAACATTAGTCAATTAAATATATTCACTATATAATGTTATAGTCAATCAACATTAGTTAAAGTGTTCAAAGGTG